>CAUYQG010136867.1:0-29664 GCA_963574415.1 Tarsius wallacei | reverse complement strand
TAATTCTAGTCGGACATGGTGGCTCATGCCTGTAATCCCAGCACTTTGGGAGACGGGAGGCAAAAGGACAGCCTGAGTCCAGGGGTTTGAGAACAGCCTGGGCACAAGTGAACCTCCTGCCTCGGCCTTCCAAGTAACTGGAACTACAGGCACAAGCCACCACGCCTGGCTAATTTTTTTTTTTAATTGTATTGATGAGGTCTCACTGTGTTGCCCAGGCTGTTCTCAAACCCCTGGACTCAGGCTGTCCTTTTGCCTCCCGTCTCCCAAAGTGCTGGGATTACAGGCATGAGCCACCATGTCCGACTAGAATTAGGATATTTAAGTGACATCACATTTTCAGCATTTTGCCTGAGAGTTAATGATAGGTTGGGAATTCTAGTAGAAGCAAAAGAGTGAGTTGGGGCCTTGGCTTTTCCTGGGAATTACTAACAAATGTTTAGGCAAATAGGTTAGATGTGCACGTTTTATGTGTAACAGACCTTAACTTGGTGAAACCCTTCCTTGCTGTTTTTCAAGGACCAGAGTTGGTGAAATCATTGCTCTTGCTTACCTTACTGTTCACCTCTTTCAAGGAGACAAAAGGAAGAAAAAAGCCAGTAAGATCATTGATGTTTGATTAGGGGTTTTGTGTCCCTGGAGAGCAGGGAACCCCTATGAATAAGCTAGCCAACAGTCCTGGGACTAGGGGCCAATCTGTTTCAGGACTTCAAGGTGTTCTTCAGGGATAGAAAACCTCTCCTTGATTAATATAATCAGAAGGCTTTTCGTTTATACCTGAAGCCCAGAGAGCTGAGTTGGTGTCTGGGCAGGGGGCGGCCCCACATTGCACGCGGCTAGCATGGCCATCCCATCTATCAGTCAGATCTTAGAGCTGCCACATGGAATCCTGAAGCTTATTGGTACTCATGTTAGAAACCACTGTCCTTAGGTAAAGTCTGCCTAGATACAAAAAGGAAAGAAAAAAAGAACGAGACAATCCATGCATAGCTCTTGAAGATCTGTAAAGCTGGGGTAACTGCCAAAGTATTTACATACTACTCCACAGTATTTTTCTTGACTAAAGAACTGTCTGTCCTACATTATAATACGCTTTAAAAATGCCCCCATAATCCTTCTTTGTTACTATCTTAGCACCTAGTATCAACTTTTCCTAGAAATCAAGAAATCTTATTAATGAACATCTGAATAATTCGCTCTGCAGAGCAAGAAGTGGTACTGATAAAGTCCATAAAAACATCTGGAGACCTGAAAGCCTAGCGCTGTTTTGATGCAGTAGGGACACACGGTTTTTGCTCTCTTGGAGTTTGTATTCAGTTCAGTGACGTCTGGTGTATTGCAACGAGGCGGTAAGATGAGCAGACACAGAACAGTTGAATAACATTGAGGCTGTGTAGATGTTCCAGAATGTATCGTGACAGACATCAGAAGCAGTAGGATAGGTAATGAAGGTTGAATTTGGACTGGCCTTTAAAGTGTAGGTAGGGCTCAAGTATACAAAGAAAATCAGAGTCATTTTTGTGATCAGGCATTCAAGCATGTCTTCTGGTTGTATGTTAACGTGACCAGACGTCAGTTATACAACCTCAAGGCCATAATATCATTTGAATTAATAATATAAAGTGTTCTTATGGCATCTTTTTGTAAGCTTTATGCATATCTTTGTGTGTGATAGTCATGGCTCCATTAAACCAGTTTTTTTTTAACTGCTGTAGTATTTTTTGAAGCAACACGGCACTGAATAGTGAAGAGTTCTTCTGTGTGTATCCATCTCTTTCTGAGTTTGTCAGATTTAAGTAAAGTTGAATTTCCCTTATTTTTATTATGGAGTGGGTGGAGAGTCAGTGTAGTGGCAGGGGAAACAATAGCCTTCGTGGGCTCAGGTGGTGGTGAGATCATGAGTGACTGAGTTCTAGACTGTTCTGGCCAGACATCCACAAATGCCTGCTGTGGTCCTGTCGGTGTGCGGTGATCTGATGTTCCACAAAGCGGCATCAGCCAGTGAGGCCTAGAATCACAGTCCGGCATGATTAGTAACGGCAAACATATTTTCAAATCTTTCTTTTCATTTTCCGTTTCCTTATACTTGAACTATTTTAAATATCTAGTGTATCAGCTCAGAAATTCCCTAACGAAGCTATTTTCCCTGTAAACAGTAGTTTCTCTTTACACTTAAAATAATGGTTTACGGAAGGAAAGCCCATCTGCCTCTGGCTTGGAAATTTGAAATTAGGTTTCAATCCGTTTTCGTAAAATGGAAGGCCCAGTAGCAAAGAGGATGTTTAACTAACAATGCCCAAGGTTTCTCATAATGAATATTTGAAAAGAAAATCACTTGTCATAGCACCAAAGACAGAAACTATAAATGAAAATATACATTTGGCTACCAGAAAATGAATATTTCAGCATGGCAAAAAGGCTGTTAACAAAATTTTAAAATTTATGAAAAGCTGGGAAAAAATATTTGTACCACACATAACTGGAAAAGGTTTGCTATTTTTAAAAAATCGCTTATCATGTCCTTATGGAAAAGATGTATATATTATATCCTTATAGAAAAATAACAAAGACTCAAGTAGACAAAAATGTTAATTTTACTAGAAATAAAAGAAATATACATTACTAAGAATAATGAGATGTGATTTAAAAATAAAATCTGGTTTAAAGAAGATTCAAAGTATCACTTCCCAGTACGGAGGAATATAGACACTCAGTACTCTCAGTTATGAGAGTATGATTTCCTTAAAAAAAGAAAGATTTATTGAAGTGTAATTTACTTACCGTAAAGTCCACTCATCCATTCAAAATATATAACTCAATGATTTATAGTAAATTGTAGAATTGTACAACCATTACCATAATCTAATTTTAAAACATTTCCATCACTCCAGAAAGTTTCCTCTTGATGTTTATAGCCAATCCTAGCCCAGGCAATCAGTCACTCACCTACTTTCCCTGTCTCTAGGTTTGCCTTTTCTAGAAGTTTTATATAGAAGAAATCATACACTGTGTAGTCTTGTGTCTGATTTCTTTTCACACAGCATAGCATTTTTAAGATCCGTACATGTTGTAGCATGTGTCTGTTCTTCTTTCTTCTTTATTATGCAGTAGTATTCCATTGTATGGCCACACCAGTTTTTATCTATCCTTTCACAAGTTGATGGATATTTGTATTGTTCTGGGTTTTAGATATTATAAATAACGCTGCTGTGAATATTTGTAAAAGTCATTGCATGGACACATATTTTCATATCTCACGGGAAGATTTCTAAGTGTAGAACTGGAGGGGGATATGAAAGGCCATGTTTAACATCTTAAGAAACTTCCAAACTGTTTTCCAAAGAGCATGAAGATTCTAGTTTTGACATACTTGTTCATACCTCGTATTGCCAGTTTTTGCTTATGGTTATTCTAATATTTTAATTTATATTTCTGTAGTAACTACTGATGATGAACATCTTTTCCTAGTTTTACTAGCATAATGTATATCTTAGGTGAAATGTCTAGATCTGTGATTATGATCCATTTTGATTTAATCTTGTGCAAGGTATGGCATAAGGGTTTAAATTATTTTCCTTTTGCATGTAGAAATCCACGTATTGTAACACTATTTGTTGAAAAGAACATCCTTTCTCCACTGAATTGCCTGGGCACTTTTGTTGAGATTCAATTTATCGTGAACGTAAAGCTTTATTTCTAGACTGTCCATTATGCTCCGTTATCTATATGTCTGTTCTTATACCAACACTACATTGTATTGATTACCCTGGTTTTATAGTAAGTCTTTAAATCTAGTAATGTTAGCCCTCCAAATTGTTCTTCCTTTCCAAAATTGTTTTGGTTCTTTGGTCCTTTATGTTTTCGTATAAATTTTTTAGAATGAGCTTATAGATTTCTACAAAAAAAAAACCTGCCATGATTTTGATAGGAATTGGGTTGAATTTGTAAATCAATTTGGAGAGTATTGCCTTCCTGACATTGTTGAGTTTCCCAGTCTCAATTACCCATAAATGCTGCTGAGTTTGAGTGAAATATTGTTGTGGGTGTATTTGAGGAAAGGCTTCTGAATGACAGGGCTGTACAATTATATTTATTCGTTCACTCCATGTTCAACATTCATTGTTCCTCACCTTTGTGCAAGGTACCATCACCTTGAGAAAATAAGTGAAGAATTGTTGGGTTTTTTTCAAGCCAGATGGGTCAGTGCCCATGTTTTTAAGCCTCATTCAGCCTGACCGGGTAAGTAGGACACATGTGCGAGTATTTATAATTCATAGCAAGAAGTGGTAATGAACCACAAGAAAAGCTATGAGTTGTGGGCATTGAAAGGTTTGGCCAGGCTGAAAGCCCAAAGAAGGAACACTGACAAAGAGTTGCTGTTTGGTGAAAGGGTTATAGTTTTTAACCACGCTCTTGTGTTTTAAAGGTTGTTATCCAGCACCATGCTTTGAAATCACAAGTATTCGATGGATTACCTACTCTTTGAATTAACTTTGTTTTGTAATCCTTCCTATATGACTTTGCCATGGCATCTTTAATGGCTCTCATCCTCCTTTTATCCCTCATAGCACCTAGCACAGGTACTGTAAATACTTGTTGAGCAAGTAGACGAATGAATTGTTTTCAAAGGAGGAAAATAGTAGGTTTAATCATCGCATAATAATTAAGTTTCATTATTTCATATACTAGGAAAAACTCCATTATGGTTCTGGCAATCACTGTTTACCAGCTATATGATTTAGAGCAGGTTCCTTAAGCTTCTATAAGTTCCTAATTCTCTGAGACTCAGTTTCCTTATTTGTAAAACTAGAATAATGATATGTTCTACCTCACTGAGTTGTTATGGGAATTAAATGAGGTGGTGAATCCAGAGTACTTAGCCCATGCCTGGCATGTGTAAAGCAGTCAATGAATGTTTGCTGTGATGACGAGCTTTTGAATTATTAAGAGAACCACAGTGAAATAACAAATAGGCTTGTAATAAGCACCAAGCCTCCATTTTGTAGGATACATGGTGCACACAGTGGGATAGCACCCTGGATGTCTAACTCACTGCAGTTGCCAGAGTCAACGTTCAACCACCAAATAACAAATGTTGTGTTGCTGAAAGAACATAAGCTTTAATCATGTGCATTTTTGCATGGTTGATTTTTCTCACGGAGAAAAAAAAGTCTAAAAATATCTTTATATAACATAAAAATTCCCTTGGCAGACCGGTTATCAAGTGATCCTCTTTTCCTATATTTTTCCCCAAAACGTTGCTTTTGTTTACACCACAGTTAAATATATTCTACTTTTCTGCAGGGTACAGTTTGGAAATGGTGACTGAAATAAACACCATTTAAGCTGTCTGCTTTCACAGTACCTAGTTGAAATATGATGTTAGTCTCCTGAGTAATTTAAAAATCACTGTTAAAGATGGCAAACCAAATCAAAATGTTGAACTTCTTTTTCATTGGCTGCTTACTTATTGTACATTTCACTGTCATCTTAAAGAACTCGGTCAAATCACGTACTGGTTCTTGGCCAATGTATTTATTGAGTCCAGTATTCTTTTTTTTTTTTTTGAGTCAGAGTCTTTGTTGCCCAGACTGGAGTGCAGTGGCATGCTCACAGCCACCGCAGCCTCAACCTGCTGGGTTCAGGTGATCCTTCTGCCTCAGCCTTCCAAGTAGCTGGAACTACAGGCATGCACCTCCATACCTGGCTAATTTTATGGTTTATTGTAGAGATGAGGTTTTGCCATGCTGCTCAGGCTGGTCTCGAAAACTTGAGTTTAGGCAATCCTCTCGCCTCTGCTTTCTAAAGTGCTGGGGTTATAGGTGTGAGCCACTGCGCCCAGCGAGTCTGGTATTCTTATATCTTATATCTTGTGGACATAGCCAGAAACAGAGCCATTTATATCCTCAGTCATAGCCTTGAGCCAATCATATCCTCAAGGCAAATGCATATTTGGTCACATAAAAAGTAAATGATATACATATTCAATTCAGAAGTAGTGAAATTGAAAAATGAGGGTCTTAAATTTCAAGATTGACTTCAAAATGTAACATTTTAAGTAAATTTATGTTAGTAATTAACATAAATATATTTATTACTATTAAAGTTGGATTACTATTTATGAATGCCTACACGTTCCATACCTGAGCTGTGTATTTTTTATCCACTATGTACCTTAGTCTAAATAAAAATGTGTGACATTATTACAAAGAAACATGCGGGAGGAGTATTAAACTGTGATTTATATTTCATTTTAGTATCTCAGCAGTTCTATGATGATGTCTCATCTAATAGATAAAGATAGGTTGCTTTCTAAGAGTCAGTGTTCTTAGCACTTTGCATTAATAATCTGAATCCTTCCAGCCACCCAGTAAGGTGTGTCTTCTTCTCACCTCCATTTTACAGATGAGGAAAATGGAGGCACCAAGAAGTTAACAGAATTCCCCAAAGCACCAGTGATAAGGAAGTGATAACCAAACTGGAATTCTCTCCTGAAGTCTGGCTCCAGAGCCTTGATCTTAAACAGGGAGTGGTCTTAACCAGGGAGTCCTGCAGCCTTTCTCAAACACTGGGAAGGATATTTGGGTTCATGGAAATTAAGGTGTTTCCTCTTGGTCATACAGCTAGGAAGTGATAGAGATAGCTTTCTAACCCAGCAACTCAGGAAATATGATAATTTCCATATATGATTATTTCTGATAACCTCATGTATTTTTTTATTTAGATGAAGGTGCCTAAGGAAGAATCAAAAGTGATGTAAATATGAGCATTCATTTTTAAAAATATTGTCTTTATTAAGAGGTAAGCAGCTGCCATGGTTTCTAGGTGCTGGTCTAGAAAGTTAGACAAGTCCTTATTATATGTGACCCTGCCCTGTACAGGCCTGTGCTTGGTAGGGAAGGTGCCTTCCTGGGAAGCCTTTAGGTCTTTCAAGAACTTGCAGACTATGGGGCTTTATGCAAGATAATATACACAATGTCCTCACCCAAGCGTTAATTTTTTGAATATTGAAAATCTGACTCTTCAGACTTTCTCAGATCCGGCCATGAACTGCTGGATTTGCTCTTTTCATGCTACATTGTCTCCATCAGTTTGCTATATATGGAAAGAAAGGAAGATACTCCTATGACTGGGAACATGTAAATAAGCTTGTGAATTATACAGTATATCGAGCGGTTGTAATGTAAATACTAACCCACCATTATATTAGGTACTGCTTTTAAACATGAGTGGGTGCTTTTGGTTTTAGAATTCATCAAATAAGAATAAAAGCTTAATGGCTAGGAAAATCTACTGGACTAGGACTGGGTGGCTTTTATTTTAGTATACTGGATTACCAGTTGACTCATGTTTAATTACAAATGTTATTTTTTTAACCCATTACCCATTTAGGAAAAAAAGTGCAGCCATTTTTAAAAAGTGCCGCATTCATTTAATTTTACATAAACACGTTCGTTGAAGCTAAAGCAAATCTGACGGGTTTTCAATATGAAAATAAAACACAACAACTGTTCTTGGAGTTATTTCTAAACAGAACTTGTCCCTGATCCTAACAAGAATTACTTAAAAAAAAAAAAAAGGAATTATTGTATTTTGTAAATGCAAATACCTTTACTAAAAACAGAATGCTATAAATAGAATGATGTCATTCAATTCCAAAGACTATCAATATACTAGAATGATGTGAAAATAATAAGAGCAAGATATTTTGTGGCAAACTTTGGGGGTGAGGTTGGGACTGTCATCAGCGAGTTATCTCACAGTAAACACTGCAGCTATAAGCACCTCTGGTGAGTTCTTGGGGCAGACAGGAAAAGGGTTAAGGTCCAAAGTGATATTTTAAAATCATATCTTGATTATTTTGACCCCATACAAAGGAATACAAAATCTACCCTGAGAGATGTTGGTTTTCTTATTTCTTTTTTTCTTTTCTGTCTTTCTTTCTCCCTTTTTTCTTTTCAGGTGTGTGAACCATCTGTGTGTGTGTGTGTACAATACCAAACAGAATTACTTAAATTCTACTTTGTGGGAAGTCAGGCATGGTGTCTGTGGGAAATAAATGTACCGATGACTTGAAGTGATCACAACATGAAGCTTTAAAGACTCCTTCTGAAGTTCCATATGTAGTCCATATGATACGTTGTTTTAAAAACGACATTCTTTCTGTCTACTTCTCATTGCTTTATTTTTCCCCTTAACTACAAAGTTGAATCTTATTCCCCCGGTAGTGATAGCCAGTTGATTGGTTTGCAAAAATAGAAGAAACATCATAACTGTGTTTACCATTTTCTCTCTTTTTTTCTTTTTTTTTTTGAGTTGGAGTCTCACTCTGTCGCCCAGACTGTACATGCTCACGGCCACTGCAGCCTTGACCTGCTGGGCTCAGGTGATCCTTCCGCTTCAACCTTCCAAGTAGCCAGAACTACACACGCTACCACACCTGCCTAATTTTTTGATTTATTGTAGAGATGAGGTCTCACCAAGTTGGCCAGGCTGGTCTTTAACCCGTGAGATCAGGCAGTCCTCTCACCTCAGCCTCCCAAAGTGCTGGGATTATAGACATGAGCCACCACACCTGGCCTATCATTTTCTAGAAGTTAATTCATGTCTTAGCAAATAGAAAAACAAAGTAAGCATCTGGTGAGATGCCTTTAAGAACCCTGACGTAAGAGTTCACATACTTTGGCCTAGTGTGGATTCCGTCACTCTTTACCTAGGGAAGGTCACGTGACCTCTTGGATGCTCTGATCTTTGTCTGTAATACTGTCCTTGTTTATCTCAGTGATGTTGAAAGATCAAATGCAACAACTACGTGAAAGCCCATTGAACAACTGCGTGAAAGCCCATTGAACATGTACAGTGCTACAAAAATGATAGAAATGATTTGGTATTTTAAATTTTAATAGTGAAATAAAAGATACTTAGATTGGTTCATATGACCATCTAAAAGTTCAGAATAGTGACATTCTGTGCACTTCAGCATACGGTATTTTTAATGGAATATTGTTCATTGTTATTTCAAGAGGCTCATGAATGAGGTGGCGTGGGAAACAATTATGTGTCATTTGCTCCTCAGCTAGGGTGACAGGTAGAAGTGTTCCCCAAACTGGATGCCCTTTGCTCTTGTAGCATCCCAGAACTACACCCAGTTTTGAAACTAAGACCCCTAACACAGACCACTTAGAATGGTGTAGGGGTTAAGAGTATGAATGTGAGCCAGCCTGCCTAGGTCTGAGTCCCAGCTCTACTTACCAGCAAGATTACCAGCTGAAATCTTGGACCCCTCTAACCACAATCCCTCACTTATAAAAAGATAAAATACTATTTTACCAACCTGACAGGATCATGGTGAGGATTAAATCATTATGTCATTGCCTTGCACATAAGTGCAGTATCCATCTTTATTATTATTATAGTTTCTCTAATAGTATAATAATTTTAAATTATTGGCCAGCAAGTTAGAGGAAAAGCACCTCAAGGTAGTACATTCCCTAGGCTCATAGAAGTGATCGTTGGTCTGTTTGCACTGTATCTACCACTGAGTTTTTCTCATTTGCGTAGGGTAACCCAGGAATCGAGACTAGATTTATTCTACAGCGGCTGGCAAATGATTACTTGAGTTTCATAAGCACTTTAGGTCTTTAGCTAATTCACTGATGTCATACAACCATAGCCTTTGTCACTTAAACTCTCAAAAGTAAAACTCTTAAGAGCCTCCACTTACCAGTAAAGACATTTCGCAACAGGAGGGTAAGAAAGGCCCAGCACTCTGTGCTGAGAACCTGGACCCTCCCTTTCTTGTCTCATGTGTCTGAGGACTATGGCCCCTAAGATGCCCCAGACTGAAACTTACCAGCCTTCTTCTGTGCCCATTGAGGAATCAATGACAGATCTACCAGCTGTTGCCATCTAGAACTGTTTTCAAGCAGTTGTTGAAGGGTGTGAGAACTTTCCTGTCTTCTCCTGTACCTCTCCGAGTTCAAAGGAAGGAAATTGGGTTCAGCACCCGCCTGTTGAGTGGTAACCACTCCTTATTATAAGAGAAGCGCAGCAATGCCTGTCGATTCCTTGTGGACAGCCAGTAGAATGAAAATTCCAAGTTTCTTTCCTTGGTTTCCTGGTAGGGTCTGCGGGAAAAACTAAAGGACCGCACAGTTCCGGTCCCTTCGGTGCACCCGAGCGTCCTGCGCATCCAGGGTCCAGGTGTCTCTGTGTAAGGACAGGATGAGGGTGGCTCAGTTGTTCGCCTGCTGAAGGAACCCAGGCTTTCTCTGTCCGGCTCACCTCCCACATTGAATAGAAGGAAGTGGCAGTATATGAACTGAATTTATAAGACACTTACGAAGCAAAATGCTAGGAGCAAACCTAGTTATGTCATCTGGGTTAGGACATAGCCACTGCACTGTTCAACTGGGTTTGATAGAGCAAGCTGGCCACTCATCTTTTTTTCTCCCCAGTATGGATAATAGTTTTACTTGGAAGAACTGTAAACACAGAGAAGTCCAGGAGATGATAGAACATTTATCTACCAGTCAGAATTCACAGATTTGAATCTTTTAAGAAGTGATATTTGTTTTAGATCTTTTTAAAAAATAAAATAAATGGTTACAGATAAAGTTCAAGTTCCCTTTGGAACATCCCTGGGTCCCCTTTCTTTGTCAGCCTCCCTAGAGATAACCATCATCGTGAACTCGGTGTCTATTCTTCCAGTCCATGTTTATATACTTTCATGGTGCATACATACGGACGTCCGTAATATTGATTTATGCATGTTTTAAAATTTGTAAAAGTGGGATGATTGTATATATGTATTGCTCTGTGTCTTCCCTCTGTCACTTGACGTTATAATGAATGGGTATACTTTGTTTAGGTATATTGTGATTACCGATATATTTGGACTTTATATGATTACTTATTTTGTGTTTTCTGTTTATGGTGTGTTTTTCTTTGTTCTGTTCTGTTCTTTCCTGCTTTTTATTGGTAAAATTCACCTTATTTCACCTCCCCCGATTTTGAAGCTTATAGATTTTTCTGTTCTTAAATTTCTAATGGTAATTTTGAACTTTAACAAAGTCTAAAATTATTCCATATCTGTACCATCCTCTATAACACAACCAGGACCCTAGCGTGCTTGTCCTTCTTATCCCTTCATCCCTTCCCCTTCTTTGTGTCTAAAGCTCTAATGCTGTGCTGTCCAGTATGGTAGCCATTAGCTGCATGAGGTTATTAAACACTTAGAATGAGGGTCTGATTGTTTTTTTAATGAGAAGGCTTTATGTGTCCAAAGGAGCTCAATTTTCTTAAAAAAGTGAAGAGCTAAATTTTTATTTTATTCTAATCAACATAAGTTTAAATACTAACTTTAAATTCGGTTACTGGAAAACTGTAAATATGTTTGGAACAACCTGGGTGAAACTACTATATAGTGTGTGGTTGTAAATATAGATTAAAATTAGCTAGGTGTGGTGGCGCACACCTGCAGTCCCAGCTACTCAGGAGGCTGAGGTGGAACGATCGCCTGAACTCTGTAGGTTGGGGCTGTGGTGAGCTGTGATCACCCTCACTCAGGTGAACGATCTCTACAAGGAACACTACAAAGCACTGATGAAAGAAATCATAGATGACACAAACAAATGAATGAACACCCTGTGTTTGTGGATCAGAAGAATCAATATCATTAAAATGACCATACTGCCTGAAACAATTTACAGATTCAATGTAATCCTGATCTTTGTTCTTCATAGAGCTAGAAAAAACAATCTTAAAGTTTATGTGGAATCAAAAAAGAGCCTGACTAGCCAAAGCAATTCTAAATAAAAAATAATTGTGAAGGCATCACACTGCCTGACTTCAAATTATACTATAAGGCTATAGTAACTAAAACAGCATGGTACTGGTACATCTACAGATTGACCAGTGGAACAGAATAGAGAACCCAGAAATAAAACCACATTCCTGCAACCAACTGGTCTTTATAAACAAAGGGGAAAGGACATCCTATTCAATAAACAGTGCAGGAAAAATTGCTAGCCAAGTGCAGAAAAATGAAACTGGACCCCATCTCAAAGACCTACCAACGATTGACTGGATAAAGAAAATGTGGTACATATACACCATGGAATGCTATGCAGCTATAAAAATGAAATTGTGTCCTTTGCAGCAACATGATTGGAGCTGGGGATTGTCATCCTAAGTGAACTGACACAGAAACAGAAAACCAAGCACCTCATGTCCTCACTCATGTGGGAGCCAAATGGTCACAAAGATGGAAATAATAGACACCGGGGACACCAATAAGGGGGGAGGTGGTCCAAGGGGGTTAGGCTTTAGAAATTACCTATTGGGTACAGTGTTCGCTATCCAGGGATTGGGCCACCTGAGAGCCAATCCCATCAGTGAACATGCATGCACGTGTACCCCCTGAATCTGAAATAAAAATAGGCAAAAAAGACTGTTTTGGAAAAATAAAATTAAAATAAAGGTGTAAAAATAAATAAATAAGCAAATAGATCAGATATTCCCAGTGAAAATTTAACATTTGAATGGAGATACGCTGTAAGTATAAAATAGACACCAGATTTTAGAGATTTCCTACAAAAATTTTGTGAAATGCCTTGTTAATAACTTGTACATTAATTATGTCAGAATAATAGTTTTGGAGATAGTTAAAATATTTTCACCTGTTTTATGCTTTCTAATGTGGCTATTGGAATATATAAAATTACATGTTATATTTCTATAGGACAACACCGTTCTAGGATTTCTGTTGAAACTTTTTAAAACAATAAACAATGTGTAATATTATTTGCAAGTAAAAGTTAATTTGATTTATTAGTACCTTTTATACATTTCTTCTTGCATACTCTCCTCCCCTCTGGATTCATTTTTCTTATTGCTAATTTTGATACTTTAGTATTAGATTCTTGTTGAAAGAAAGTCTTTGTTGGAGGTGAACTCTTCCTATTTGTATTCTGAAATGGCTTTATTTTCCATCACTCTTGAATGAGAGCTAGGTACAGAATTCTAGGTTGATGGGTTTTGTCAACTCTTTGAACAGTACTCATATTTTCTTACATTTGCACTTGCTGGTAGAGAAGTAGTTTGTTTTGTTTTTTTTTAATAGATAACCCAACTTTTAACTCCGATAACTTTTAAGGGTTTTCTCATTTTCCTTGATGTTCTGTAGTTTTATTCAGTATGCCTTGTATGATTCTGTTTGTTTTATTTACAGTTTGTTCCTTGGTGGGAGCGTTCATTCTGGAGACTCAATACTTCAATTTGGGAAAATTGTCAGCCATTATGTCTTTGCCTTCCTACTGGTACCTCTGTTCTCTGCTTCTGAAATGTCTGTTATATATTCAAAGTGTCTCATTAACCACATCTCGTAACATCTCTTTCATATTGTTCATCTCGATTGATCTTTGTTGCATTCTGAGTTAGTTTCTCAGCAGTCTGTGACAATCCACCATTTCTTCTGCTGCACCTGGTCTAGAGTTTACCTACGTTTTGAGTTTTTTATTTCAATGAGCCAGGTTTTATTTTCAGAATTTGTAATCTTAAAAAAATAACTAATTTTTTTCCTTCATAACTGTTTTTCTTCAAAACCTCCTTAATTTTTATCAATGAAAGAAGACATATTAATGTAAAATATACATATGTAGAAACATAGTATCTACACATATATGATTTAAGTAAGAATAATATATAAAATAAACCAGTGTACTTAACCATCCAGCTTAAGAAATATAACACCAATGAGTCTTTCCCAATCAAATCTCCCTCCTCCTCACCCAAGGGTAACCTCTAGTGTGATTTCGTATTTAACATTTCTTTGCTTTTCTTTATAGATTGACCACTTATATGCATTGTTAAACTTTATTTAGAATCGTGCCATGACTTCCTTTTTTGTTCAACATTATGTTTGTGAGATTCATATATGTCCATGTACATACCTATTGTTCATTTTAGTCACTGCTAGGTACTGTTTTATTATATACCACAATCATTTAACTATCCTTCTGATAATGAATATTTGGGTGGTTTCTAGTTTTTAATTAACTTTACCTTAGTATAGATTTTTAAACAGTCTTTTATTTTTATACCTTCTTTATCCTTGAGTTTTTGTTGTGTCTTTTTTACATATCATATTGCTGTATACATGCTAGCTATCTATACTGTTTATTTTGTTACTTTTAAGTCTCGAAATCTGATTTAGCAAGCATTCCTTCCCTCTCCCCCATTTTTTTCCTTCTTGAAAAAACGACAGGAAATCAAGCCTAGGGTTGACATGGGGTAGAAGAGCATACAAGATATCCCCACATAAACAGTTTCCTAAAAAGGCACGAGAAACTGACAACAAAAAATTATCTCCTCTTGGAGAGGACAGGTAAGGGATCTTGCCTATGATGGCCTCAGCACTGGCTGTGAGGGAAAAAGATGCCCCCATTTCAACCCTGACATGTGTTCACACTCCACACCACCTATGTGCCCTGAAAAACCGTAAGCCTGGATTCTAACAGTGAAGAAAAACGTCATCCTGATACATCTTGACACACACATCAGCTGTCAAGAACGCCCTATCTTTTCAGCCAAGAAGACAGCTCTCCCATTTAGTCGAGGACTGGCATCTGTGATAACAGTTACGCTCCAGACCCCTTAGAACCTGTAACTGATTTATCAGCCTCCATCTGGGATCAACACAAATCCCTTCGGTGTACCTCAGCCCTCCTAGCTTGAGTGCCCATGAGATCATGATGCCCATCCCACCAGCATTATCAAAGACAGCACCTACTGACATATTTATTTGACAGTGATTGGTTCCTTACTCTTATCAGCTTATCCTCTAGAGGGGGACAGTTATTTAGCATCATGGACACAGCAAAGTATCTGACTTGTAACTGACCGCAGTTACCTGCCCTTTTGAGATGATGCTAAATCAGCCATGTTCACTTAGAATCATCCTTTTGTGCCAAAGTTCAGGTTCTTCTCGCTGATTAACTGTCATGACCCGGTCACCTGGTCTTCAGTGATCCGCCTGGCTGCTGACTTGCCCTCAGATGGGCACCTGGGTGCCCAGAATCCCTGCCGTGCCTTCCATCTGGCCATGCTGTCTATCCCTCCACCTTCTTGCTGACTCAACTCAGTATGCAGACCACTGGGGAACCCGGGGAGCCTTAGATATGTGACTGAGACCTTTTGGTTAGCCATGGGTCTAACCCTTTTGACTGCTCTTTTTTCAGATGGTACTTGTGTAAGCCTGCCTTGTTCTGGGATGTGGGGTGAGAGTCCCCTTGCCTTGGCATTCCCTGCGCCCCATCTGCCTCTCTCCACCCTTCATATCAGCCTGCTACAAGGTTGAAGTGCATGTGAGGTCGTCTCATGCATCCCAGCCCTTCGTTTCCCCTCTTTCCTTTGTCTCTGTGGCTCACAATCCCTATGTGCAGAATCTAAGTCTTATGTTCAGGACAAAAGCCTTTGGGCTTCTGTCTTAATTCTGTTTTAATGCTTTGATACCGTGCCCTTCCTTTTCCCGTCTCCAGCCTCATGGCTAAGTGTTAATGATGGAGAGGATTATGTGATAACATAGCCTGTAATGGTAGGTCTTTCCAAAACAGTAGACCTGTTCTTCTGTGCAACAAAAATAGATAACCAGTTTGCAGGGAACCTGGATGTCAGGAAATGTGCTCAACTCTGAAGCTCTTTTGAATGTGTCCTAATTTTATAATTCAGAAGGCTTTTTAGGATCTTGTATCTTTTGTCCTGCATAACATCTGTATAATGATTCACAGTTTATGAAATGCTATCTCCAGCATCTCAGCTGATCGTAAGCCTGACCCTTTGAGTTATTGTCATCAGCCGTCATTGCTGGTTATAGAAACTGAGCCATTGTGATCAAGCCACTGCCCCAGATCACACAGCTCCAAGGTAGAGCCATGATTCAGGCCAGGTGTCCTGAGCCTGCGTCCTGCATTCATGGCACTGTATCACCATGATCCTGTGTGAAGACTGATTGTTCTGACTATAAATGTGTTACGTGCTTGTTTATAGGAAGTGTGTGTGGAGAGATTGCCAGAGAAACCAGCTTTGCCTAGACTCGTCACATCTAGAGTCTTACGTTCATCCATCCAAAGGCATTCACATTTTCAGTAAATAGCAAGTCCCCTACATACGAATGAGCTCTGTTCCGAGAGTGCATTTTTAAGTCCAATTTGTTGGTAAGTCCAGCAAAGTTAGCCTAGGTGCCCAACTAACAATCAGCTCTAGAGTATTGTACTATAAAAGGTTTATAATACTTTTCATGCAAATAATACATTTTTTTAAAGTAAAGTACACAAAGGCACAACCACTTGTAAAGAATGTACACACATGACACAATATATAACAGACACGTGAAGTAGCTTATGTGATAGGATGTGCATTCCCATCTTTGAAAGTTCACAACTCGAAGGTTTGTAGGTAGCGGACTTATTACTGAACCTGCTTTTTTATGCAGTGTCTTTCCAAGTTACTCTTTTTGAATAATTTGCATCCAGTACACACATTATTAAACTGGTGTTTAAAGGCTGAACTTTTACCTTATTGCCTGTCATTAATCCACAGCGAAGGATATGAAGAATATGAAAATAATGTACCCAACATCAGTCTTTCTGATAACAGCTATATGCTGCTTCTTTAACTGCCTATCGATTATAGGTAGAAAGTACCCCAGACTAAATCTACGGGGTGACCCGACAGGTCTGGGTGAGAGCCTAGTGCTGCCAGACAGCAGGGGTCTGCTGCGTAGCCAGAGGGCTGAGTTTGTGGCTATGTAGAGAGCAAAACTGTGACCCACATAGGAATTGTCTTCACGTGCTGAGGCTAAGATTTTGCTCTCTCTAACTCACCTGACTGACCAACACAAGATCGATGAACGAAACGTTCCCGTGCATGAGAGTGAGGTACAGAAAAGAGATAGTTCTGTTTCCCCTTGTGATCGAGAAGGTTCCATGGAGGAGGGAAAAAGGGTGGGTCGATTTGGGAAATAGAAGTCCGTGGATGTGGCAGCTTCTGGGGGCGGGGGGTGATCCACTGGGTCCTTTGCTTTGAAGAAAAGCTTTCGTCTTTCCCAAAGCTTTATATATACTTAGGACCTTTGCTTTACATACTATTTTGTGATCTCAGTTTTTAGATTTATCATTATTTCATGTGGACTTTCCATGTATTCACACAGCCCAACTTTTAATTTCATTGTAATAGTGTCATAGTTTACATAAAGCATTTCTCAGTTATTTACTGGTATGTGAGTTATCTCTACTTATTCCATATTAGAAATTGTACAAATAAAACCATATTTTGACAAAGAGTCTCTTTTTTCTGAGTCCTGGCTCCAAATTAAAATTCCTGTATCGTATTAATCCTCTGTGTGTTTTTCACATTGTCAAGTTGTTCTTTGAAATGATTATAGTAATTGACAGTGCTATCAGTCCCAAACAGCGGGTTTTATTATCTTTTTTTATTTATTTGAGTTAGAGTCTCACTCTGTTCACATGATCACAGCCACCACAGCCTCGACCTCTTGGGTTCAGGTGATCCTTCTGCCTCAGCCCCCCAAGTGGCTGGGACTGCAGGCGTGTGCCACCATGCCTGGCTAATTTTTTTTGTTTTTTGTAGAGCTGAGGTCTCGCTGTGTTGCCCAGGTTGGTCTCAAACTCCTGGGCTCAGGCAGTCCTTTCATCTCAGTCTCTCAAAGTGCTAGGATTGCAGGCATGAGCCACTGTACCCAGCCTTACGATCTTTTTAATGTTCTCATTTTATGAGCCTGAGGCATTACAGTGTAGCTGTTTTATTTTGCTAAGCCAAGCGTTGTACCAAATGTCAGTTTGCTGTCTTTTTTTTTTCTGATGGAAGCCCTATTCAGAGTGGCCACGCATTCATGCCATAGACAGTGAGTATTCACCATCTAACTATGTAGTTTAAAAATGTGTTAAAAGAGTCCAATTTTCTAATTATGTAATTGTTTTCATCTTATTTACTGTTAGCCAACAAAAATATATCAGGATATGTGGAGTGTCCAATAAATCAAAAGTACATTTTAGTTTAAAATAAAAGGAAAAACTAGGCATGGTGGCTCACACCTGTAATCCCAGCACTTTGTGAGGCCGAGGTGAGAGGATTGCCTGAGCCCACGGGTTCGAGACCGGGCAGCTTGGCAAGACCTCGTGTCTACAATAAATCAAAAAATTAGCCATGCATGGTGGTGTGTGCCTGAAGTTCCAGCGATTTGGAAGGCTGAGGTGGAAGGATCACCTGAATCCAGCAGGTCGAGGCTGCGGTGGCCGTGAGCGTGCCCCTGCACTCCAGCCTGGGCGACAGAATGAGACTCCAACTCAAAAAACTAAAATAAAAAATATAAGGAAAACATAAGGGATGTTTTCCCCCATAGTTTTTGCAGCCTGTGAAGGAGTCAAATCTGCTCTGCTTTAAGAGTGGGCAGGTGCTGCTCCAGGGGTGGATGGAAACCTGGAAACAAGTCAGCAGGGGGTGGCAGGTGGCCGGGCTGTCGTGCTGAGACTGGGAGTGCAGGAGAGATGCTGGAGCTCATCTCAGAAAACTAGTAATCTGTGATATGTGTCAGGTCACCTCGAGAAAAAAATGGGCTGGAAATCAAAGCGAGGCAGGGGTGACTGGAAAATGTGCCTCTGTGCTTGGCCTGGGCTTTGCCAGCAGCCTGCCCTGCTCATCAAAGAACAAAGTGACTAGCAGGTGGGACAGGAGGGTAGGTCCCAGGCACTCTGCCACTGACTGCCGCTCCCTGTTCTTCAGCTGGTGGTGAAGTCACCAGAGATAAATGAAAACTGCTTACGGTGGATGTCCATGGAGACCAGAGGCTTATATCTGTTCTTTCGCCCCTCCTGTTTTAAAAGTAGAGCAGTTTTGTGGGTACATACCATGTACATGTGTGTAAAAACATAGCCTGTTATAACTTACTTTTTCTCTGCACAAAATCTGTTGGCTTATGTGGTCCTGGGAATTGAAATAGCTTTTTTTAAAAAAAAATCTTTAAATACATATTTTCCAGTTGAAATACAATGTACTGAATTATTTTCTTTCTAGTCGCCAGAGAATCCAGAGGGCAAAGATGGATCCAAAGTAACTAAACAGGAGGTGAGTGTGTCATGGACATCCTATGTTTAATTACTTAAGTTGAAATTGTTTATATTGTGATTATCTGCATCTGAATGGAGTCTGTTATAAACAAGGTTGTTGAGACTCCTTACAACAGAGATGAATGTCTACCTGTCGTTTTGCTTGGCCTAGGTGTGTTTGGGTTTTCCCCTTACTGTGTTGCTTATGTTTCTACCTGTCAGTCCTGCTGCCAGTTAAATCGGATACTGAAAATTCCTTCTGGGCAAAGAGCAAGATAATAGGTAAATTCATCAAGGAGAACAAAGTCTGCCTTTCACAGCAAGGAAATAAAAAGCTGTTGATTTCCTAAATTCTCTGCTTTAGTGGGTGGACTGTAAATTACTTTTTAGGCTCTGAATATTTGCCTAAGAGAGGTCAGCTCTAAAGTCAAAAACGATGGAAGGATATGCAATATGTCAAAGTATTAAAGCTTTTGTTTTTTGTTTTTTAATTCAGAAAACTCTTAGGGTACTGGGTTAACTAATTAGGCAATGACTCAAAGAGATTTTGTATTAAGATACAGAAACCTCTAAAAGGCTGGAGACTTGGAAGAGAGGCTGACATGTGGCCCTCCGTGGTAATATTATGAACCGCCAAAAAAAGATGGACTAAACTTTGGGAAATGAGATGTAGCTGTGATGACAGCCTTTCCCTCTTGGCACTGAGCTTAGAGTGTGTGGGAAACTGCAGCTGTTACCCTTGAACTTATCAACTAAAAGGGGTCAGGAATGACACAAAAGCGGTATGTAGTTACAGATTCTTTGACTTGGTGGTTAATCATTCAAAGGAATTTGTCATGATAACTGAAACCCCTTCACAAGATTTATATAAGGAAATTCATTCTGCAAAGTTGAAAATCTTTAACAGAATCTGTAAAGAAAAATTTAAAAGCAAAACAAACAATATGGCCTGTCCCTACCATACATGCACCTAGGAGTCACTGTCTGACAGAGTTTGGAATCATCATGAAGTTTGGGGTCCGATCAAGTTGCCACACAAATGCTAGAATGAACCAAAGAATGATAAGAACCAACCAAGAAGTGATAAATGCTTGAATTTTCTTGGAAAACGGTAAAATGTAATTTTCAGAACAGTTGGCTAAGTGTAACTTTTCTTAATGATTTTAGATTTGGGCACCAAAAGTCATTTGGGTTTCTCCTTAGGGACTGGTGTTTAAATTGATCTGCCAGTCAGAAAACCCAAAAACCATTATACTGATCTGTTTGACAGTCTTCCCAATTCCTTTACACTAAAAGCAAATCAAGCTGATTAACATAAATGTAAAGAATAAGCCTATGCAGCAGACTTCTACATGTTATTTTAACCCACAATTTTTAAAATTATTTATATTATTTATTTTTGTTATTTTTATATTTTCCTTACCTACTATCTCACTCTTTGCCCAGAAGGCATTCTCAGTGTCCACTTTAACAAACAGCAGGACCAACAGCTGGCATATATATGAGGGGGAACCCCCAAAAAAACCAGAATTATCTTTTTGGATGGTGGGCCCCTGTTAGTACAGGCTTCCCCGAACAGGTGAGTGTTCTAGCAACCCATCGGCATCAGTGTACTAGCTAGCGTTGTTGTGAGAGGCAGTGTTTGGCTTCAGTGAATTTTTTTTGGAGATTCTTTTAATGCATTTGCCAATTTCATGATGGATGATTTACGAGGGCACCTGGTCAGTGTTCAGCAGTTGTTGACCCAAAAAGGCATCATGACCCTTAAGCCCCATCCTCCCTATTTACCTGATTTCGTCCTAAGTGACTTTTTTTATTTCTCCAGATGGAAAAAGTCTTCAAAGGGAAATGTTTCTGCTGATGAGGGAGAGGTAGAACAAAAACATGGCAGAAGCACTAACAGGCATCAAAATTGATGCGTTAAAAACTGTTTTGAGCAGGGGAGAAAGTGTCTCAATTGATGTATTTGAGAGTACTTTGAAGGAGACTGAAGTTTAAACGTGTTAAGAATAAATACACAAGTTTTTATAAATAACTTCTGGTTTATAGGAAGAATACAAGGGGAGACCCCCAAAAAACCCGGAACTTCTTTGCAAAAAATTGTGTAAATTTTTTCCACTGTTTGCAGTGAAAAAGCTAAAATCTCTTATGATGGCTGCTAGAAAAGAAAATTAAAGAAAAGTCTTGTTTTATGGCTTAGAAAGAAAAGCTGGTAAATTTTAGGTAGGAAGTCATGAAATGATTTTAGAGTAAAAGTTTTTTTTTTTTTTTTTAGAGCCTGATTGGCTTAGACAGTTTAGAGAGGCAAATTTTGTTTTTGCATTGAGTTCCTAGGCTTTTCATTTTGGAACTCTTATACTGGGCCTGGATTTTTCAAAGGCATTAAATCCTTTGGATCAGAGCAGCTGTCAGGCCCTGAAGAGCGGGGCTCTGATTGGAATGTTTTTCTGGAAATCCTGGAGGCTCTGTGACATCACGCAGCCCATCCGGGATGCTCAGGGGTGTTCACGTGGAGAGGAAGGCAACAAGAGCCTGGCAGTGGAGGAGTTTCCCACATGATTCTGCCACAGTTCAGTGAGATTTTGCCCAAGACAACCAGATGGCAGAAAGGGAGACAGTTTTGAGTGATGGCTAGCATGCTCAGACCCTCTTCAGGGCCCAAACGAGATTCACCGAGGAGTGGCCTTAGACCCTCTTCACCTCCCCCACATTCCCAGTTGCCGTTTCTGGTGCTTAGTCTATCTGTTTACCTGAGCACGTATGTACTAAGGCGGAGAGTCAGGTGAGGTGAGCGGTGAGGTCAGGCCATATGGGTGCTCATAAGTCGACATCCAACAGGAAGGGAATCAAGATCAAGCCGTAGAGGCTGCCATCTTCCTCAGAGGGCATCATTCTGCCTGCTGTACTTTACTGTGAGAGGCTGTGGGTAGCTCTGGAAACCACACTGACACTTCCAGCTGAGCTCCATGGGCGGGTGACAGTGCTCCTTAGCTCCTCCATGCCCAGAAGGCATGTCAAGGAAGCACAGGGTGCCTACTTGTTGCCCCATTTTATTGATGAGGTTGCCTGTTCTTTGGCAATGCCAAATTGGTGCAGTGAACCCTCCTGGGAAAGGTACTGCAGGATTTGGATTTGGGCTCCCAGGGACTGGTGGGTGCATTATCCCGGAGGCCACCTTGGTCCTCAGCAAGCACTGGGGTCCCTGTGGAGAACTGATGCACATGCTAACCCCGGGACCTTGTGCCCACGCCGTCCCTGCCTCGTGCTTTGCAGTGAATGCATGCCACCCAGCCACTTAACCTGCAGGCTCCCGTTTCCAGCACATTCTGCCAACGGGCCTTCAGTCCCGCTCTGATCATTCCTCGAGACCCCAAGGTTCATGAAGGTATTCATGGAGGCCCTGGTCTTTCATTTCCTTCTGCAGTTTAAGGAAAGATGAGTTCACTTCTCCGGCTATTTTCAGCAAGAAAGTTCTTAGATGTGGAGATGGCAAGAAGTGCTTCTTCCAGTTTGGCCTGACCAGCTGACCTAGATTGACCCAAGTACCTCTTCAGGAGTTCCATGATTCCTTGTAATCATGGCATGGGCTGCTGACCCCCTTAGGAAAAATTACTTGAAACATTTAAACTATCGTCATAAGGCAAAGTCTGCAGAAGGCAGAGAGAATTACAGAAAAGCTTGAATTCATTTATTCAGCAAATATCCTTGCCTACGCTTTGTGTGTTAGGCAGTATGCTTGTACTGAATATAGAGCGGTGAATAAAACAGACAAAAGATATGGAGCATCTGCTTCTGGAACACTCTTAAAGAAAGGCAGTTGTACCTTTAGAATGTGACATCCCTTGGGGAGCCAGCTTATGCAAGATGGTAAGTAGAATATCAATTCGGCCTGCCATTGCTGAAGTGGCCTAGGGCAGGTCTGTTATTTTACATTTTCTTTACAGACTCATTTGCTGCTAACTTGTAACAACCTTGAAGAAATGGATTGGCCAAAAAATATCAGTCTCTGCATAGTTCCTCTCTAAATTTCCTAAACCCCAATTTAAAAGAAAAGACCAGCGAACTTTTGACTTTAGTTAAATCTTTGAACATATGCCTTTGGTAGATAAATAGCTGTTTTCTTTGTTACAGGTGAAAAGAAGACTCTTGAAACTGCCTAGGATTTGTAGTCACTTTCTCTTCCAACATAGCAAGTCAAGGAAGTCCTGCTATTTTGACTTCTACAAAAATACACGAGTCTCGTATTCCCTTGAAAGCTTTAATTTCATTTTTAAGGAGCAAGAGTCAGACTGGAGACTAGTACTTAAGTGACACCTTAGTGAAGGGATCTTGCTGTTGATTTTATCCTATAGGTAGAGAGGTGATGGCTTGGGATGAAGCCTAAACCACCTTCCCTTCCCTTCCTTGCTCACCACACCCTTAATTGGGAGAGGCCATTTATTTGAGCAGTAGAGCTAGTCCTCTTCGGAAACACTTCCTCTTGAGTATTAGGGTGCCGGGGTATGTCCATGGGGCTTCCTGGAGAGGGTAGAGGGAGCCGTTCATTAGATTCTTTCAACAAAGGAAGATGTATCAAGAACAGATTTCTTAAATTATCCTGATCGTGTGTGCTCACCACAAATATATGTATTTTTTTCCATTTCCTTTGTAGCCCACAAGACGGTCTGCCAGATTGTCGGCGGTAAGTACCTTAGAACCACTTTGGTGTTCGTTCTTGTTTGTTTGTTTTTTCAGTAGCTTTAGGGGCACAAATGATTTTTGATTACATAGATGCATCGTATAGTGGTGAAGACGTCTGGACTTGAAGTGTACCCACCACCCCCACCTGAGCATATCGTATCCAACCCGTGATTTTTCAGTCCTCCGCCCCTTCCTTCCCTCCCCTTTCTGTGTCTCCAGTGTCCATTACTCCAGTCTCTGTGTCCTTGAGTATCCTTAGTTCAGCTCCTACTTATAGATGAGAACATGCGGTGTTTGGTTTTTCACTCCCATTTTACTTCCCTTAGGATGATGGTCTCTAATTCTAACGAAGCTGCTGCAAAAAGTGTTATTTTATTCCTTTTTATGGCTGAATAGTATTCCATGGGGGAGGTGTGTATCACATTTTCATTATCTACTTGGCATCTAGGTTGATTTCACATCTTTGCAATTGTGAACTGTGCTGCGATAAACATGCGAGTGCAGATGTCTTTTTTGTGTAAACAACCTCTGTTCCTTTGGGTAGAACTAGGTGATGGGATTGCTGGATCAAACGGCAGGTCTACTTTTAGTTCTTTGAGGAATCTCCATACCAATCTCCATAGAGGTGATGCTAATTTACACTCCTACCCTTTGTTGTTAGTTCTTTTCTTTTTTCCCTTTTTTTTTTTTGTTTGTTTACTAATTGTGCCTTTTTGGTTGCTTTTGGTTTGTTTTTTGTTGTTTTGTTTGGTTTTGTTTTGAGTTGGACTCTCACCCCGTCACCCAGGCTGGAGTGCAGTGGCACACTCACAGCCACTCCAGCGTCGACCTGCTGGGCTCAGGCGATCCTTCTGCCTCAGCCTTCCAAGTAGCCAGAACTACCATGGCTGGCTGATTTTTTTATTTATTGTAGAGACAAGGTCTCACCACATCGCCGAGGGTGGTTTCAAACCCCTGTGCTCAGGCAGTCCTCTCACCTTGGCCTCCCAGCGTGCTGGGATGACAGGCTTGAGCCACCACGTCCAGCCTGTTGTTAGTTCTCATGAGTACATGTTCCCTTTGTCCAAAGTGAAGCAACAAAAGGAAGATGAAGGTAGTGTTTCCTGTGAGTGGGTTTATTTTCTTTTTGAAAATCCCCCGGGGTCGTTTCTAACAAATTTGACCAGTGTCACCAAACAGTTCCCCTGATCAGAGGCATCAGTGAGAAGCAGTGGCCAGCCCCATTACCAAGAATATAAAGCAGGGTGTTGCTTGACATTGCTAGATCCCTGAAACAAGAAGCACACTAAGCAAAGTCCTGCCTAGCCTTCAGAGTCTACCTAGGATATGCTGGAGGAGACAGAATTCTGATTCTCTGTCTACAACTCATGCTTCAGAACGTTTTTCAGTCCATTGCCAGAAAGTGGTGGAAGTTGTCCTACAGCATACACTCTAGCCTCATTTCAGACCTAGATCACGTGTTAAGAGCCATCATCCTTCTTGGCCATTTGGAATCTCCTGCGGCCAGGCCCAGGCTTCCCCAACAGCTGGGCTGAGCGGGTGTGGCTGAGCCTCAGTCTCCAGCCCTTCCTCGCCAGTCTGTGCTTCTTGCCGGCTCGAGAGCACCCCACTGCGGCAACCCTCCTGGCAGCTGAGCCTGCCTCTCTGGTGGAGGATTTTGGCTAAAATTCCCACAGCCCAGGCTGCCACTGAGACAAAAGGGGGAAAGACATGGTACCCGGGCGGGTGGCACATAGACACACAGGAACTGCAAGCTACTTGGGTCTTTAGGGAAGCATGGGTTTCATTCTCAGCCCACACCTGTGCCTGGCACAGTGCAGGGAATCCAAGCCGAAATGGGTGTCAGGGCCATTCAAAGTTCAGGCGCAGTGCTGAGTCTGGGTTGGGGGAGCCAGTGTTTCGTGTGAGTCCTGCGAGGATGTGACGTCAGAGCCACCAGGAGTCCTGAGAGCTGGAGGCCTCTGTGAACCTCTAGCCATTTAAGGGAACAGACCTTGCAAGTCAAATAAGAACAACAAAATTAAAACAAGGCTTTTCCTGAGCACCAGGAACCAGCAACATAAGCACCTCCACTGAGGTCATTCCCTGTGTTGCCGACAGAGCCTCCTGAGAGGCCAGCAGGATTATAAACTACAGACCTCATTTCCTGGTCCCGTCCCAGCACCGAATGCTGGGTCAGAGGGAAAGGTCTGTCTCACAGAAAATAATGCAAGAGGAAATTATTTGCTGTAAATGGAGAAAACAATTGTCTATTAATACAGTACATCAAAGCTTAGAATAACAAAATGTTTAAAATTCTGAAAATGTAAGAGCCATGAAAGCGGCTGTATTTGGGGGGCAGACTGCAGATTTAGGGTGGTAAGAAGATACATGAAAACATTTCTTACTTTTCAAGCTCAATTTTCTTTTTTTTTTTTTTAATGTGAAAAGTCATTTCTAACAGCCAATCTTCTGGAATTGAGCTGTCTACAATTTCACTTTATGCCCTTGATGGAAAAAAAGAGCCAGATTCAACAAGAACCGGAACGATCTACAGACACTGGGGAAGAACATGTATTTTTCTCCACAGGGGGAGATCCCGGCCAGTGTTTTCTATTTAAAAACCATTTTTCCCAGTGCCGGGAGAGATGTATACTGATTTTTTTTTTTTTTCTAACTCTGTGGGAGAAATATTTGCCCTAAAATATCTAAGAAAACTTGTGGTTTAAACTGGTTATCTCCCCCAGTGTCCCCATGTGCCACCCTGGACTGAGGCCCCTGGGAAGCTGGCCGGGGCTGAAGCCTTGTGTGGAGGGCTTGCGGGCACTGCTCTCGGGAACTGGAAGAGGATTACACAAGGCAGGAGAAAAATAGTTTCCTAGAGGGTTCTTTGGCTAATAATATCTGTGAAAATTTCTAAACTTTGGGAGCCAACAGTGAGCATCTTACCATTATAATTGTGCTCTCAGTAAAAAGCTCTGGAGGCAAGGAGCCCGATATTCAGGTGGGCTAGAGATTCTCACCTTGAACTGGCATTGGAGAGGATAAAAATAGGAAGTCTCTTGGGTGTGGAGCTTGAAATCCACATCAGAGGTGGGAGGATTTGGAAGTCATCTTGACATACTTCACAGGCTGCATTCTTCCTTACTAGGTGGGCTTTGCCTGTGATTGTGCAGTGATTTCTAGACTTTGGGGAAGGCCAGTGCAACCAAATTCATCAAATTATTTGGCCACGGGCCTGGGTCGTCTCCTCTCACTGCTGTGCTGTGATAAAAGGCAGTTCAGAGCCGGACTCGGTGGCTCAGCCTGCAATCCCATGCCTTGGGAGGCTGAGGTGAGTGGACTGCCTGAGCCCGCGGGTTTGAGACCCACCTGGGCAACTTGGCGAGACCTCATCTCGACAATAAATCAAAAAATTAGCCGGGCGTGGTAGCACGCACCTGTAGTTCCAGCTACTTGGAAGGCGGAGGCGGAAGGATTGCTGGAGCCCAGCAGATCGAGGCTGCGGTGGCCGGAAGTAGAAGCTTAGACCTGCTCCCGGAGAGCTGTTTGGGCCCAAGAATAATGAGTTGGCTTTTCGCTCTCACCTGCCGTTCCCTTGCGAACACAGGGTGAAAATAGTTACGAAATGCACAGGTCTTGACGCCGCTTCCTGGTGCTAAAATGGGATGAAATATTTTTCAAATGACCAAAGCCATGGTCAAAACGGATAGTTGTCTTTGGCAGTCCTTTTGGTGCTGACAGTTGTCTTTTTCAGTATGTGTGTAATTTGAATTATCTTTGCAGAAACCTGCCCCACCAAAACCTGAACCTAAACCACGAAAAACATCTGCTAAGGTAAGAGGTGCTCTTTCTCATCTTTGGCTTTTAAGCAGCAAATAAATCATAATTCCACGCCCAAACGTCATTCAAGGAAAGATCACATTTAATGATTCCGGCTAAAATGTGCTGACCACACGTTACCACTGTTATGGACATTCTTGAAAGGCATAGAACAGTCTTCTGCTTTAACGGGAATGTGTTTTCCATTTGGTTGGTGAGGCACAGGAAGTAGACGTTGCTCTGAGCAGCCTGGCGTCCAGAGGGGACTTGACAGCTGCCTGGTGGGCGGGCAGGTCCCATGGCACGCAGCAGGGGGAGCGTGGCCCTGGCTTCTGGCTCCCTATAAATGGTTTTAGCAGGCCAGTTCGATGTCTAATAATAACAACATAATAATACCAGCAAGTAATACTGCCATTTATATGGCCCTTTGACCACGCCAGACACCGTCAATGGCTTTATTCGTGTGACCCTGACATCAACCCGGTTGATGTAGATACAAACATCCTGTTTTGCTGATGAGGAAACTGACATATAGAATTGTTAGGAAACTTGCCCC
Organism: Tarsius wallacei; assembly: GCA_963574415.1. Taxonomy (NCBI): domain Eukaryota; kingdom Metazoa; phylum Chordata; class Mammalia; order Primates; family Tarsiidae; genus Tarsius; species Tarsius wallacei. The sequence continues at coordinate 1,503 of CAUYQG010136867.1, read as the reverse complement.
CAGTGGCTTTTCTGCCCTCCGCCCTTGAGAGCATTATTTCCTGCTGTGAGTTGTTTGAAATTCAGTACAGAGTGGCATGAATGGGTTATTTTACAGAAGAACTCACTTCTGTGGCTTGATCTTAAAATTGGGAACTTTCAGGGCAACCCCTCGGGTACTCTCCCACTCTGGGACCATTTCTGTCCTCTCAGTAGATCCTACTTTCTCCAAAAAAAGATTGAGAATGTTGTCTGGGCTTTATTTTCGAGCATCTCCCAGCCTTCTCGTCCTGCAGGCCTCGCGTCTCCATGTGAGGTGTTCGTTTCATTGGAAGGCCGCAGCAGGGCCGCCCCTGGCCTGGGTTCCTCCTAGCTCTGCCTGCTTCACTAAGCCCTACTGCTGCCCTCTCCCGTGGAAACACCTCTCCCCTTAGTGAAGGCGAGACCCACCAACAAACACAGAAAGGAGAGACTCAGTGTCATTCAGTTGAAGCCCAGCAGGTTTGGGTCCCCACGTCTCCCTAAAGGCCGCACCTTCGTCTTGCATTTGGTCATCCAACATCACACCCCATCTAACGCCCCATCTCCCTGTGCTTTGATCTTCTGTTAGAAAGAACCCGAAGCAAAGATTAACCGAGCTGCTAAAGGGAAGAAGGAGGAAAAACTGGAAGCTGGAAAGGAAGGTACTGCACCATCTGAAAATGGTGAAACCAGAGCTGGAGAGGTACTTGCCGCAGATACTGCCCACTGATTGAGTCAGTGTCCTTGAAGAAATTGCTCAATCCTTCGGCTGCTGGTAGCACGTTCCTAACGTCTCTTTGTGTTGCCCGTAATGTGATTGCAGATCCACATCTCTCGCTCAGCTGTTAATGTCTCAGCCCTCAGAGGGACCCCACCCAGCACACTGTCAGTAAAGGGGCAGATTGAAACAGTGAGAGTTCAGGGTACAGTAGACCACTCTGACTGTTTGCAGTGACTTAGAGTCAGATAGCGGTGTGGTGTTTTTTCATTACAGACAGTGGGAGCTTGCAGGTAAGGCTTCTGTTGTGGCTTGAAAAGCAGAAAGCAATAAATGCAGCCAAGTGTTTGCATAACATAGTCCTGCCTTGTGTGTTTTACACCCAGAGTTGAAATAGGTTTTGTAACAGAGCTGCAAAAAAAAAAAGAAATGCTCAAAAGTGTGTGTGTGTTGGTGGGTGGAGTGAAAATTTGGTTATCGTAGTTTTAGTAATAACTGTATCTTTTTCTTCCTTTCTTTTACAGGCACAGAAAACTGAATCTGTAGATATTGAGGGAGAATGAATTGTCATGAAAAAATGGGGTTGATTTTATGTATCTCTTGGGACAACTTTTAAAAGCTATTTTTACCAAGTATTTTATAAATGCTAATTTTTTTAGGACTCTGCTAGTTGGCATACAAAAATATGTAAGGATGGACATTTTACCCTCTCATAGTCAGGCTTTTTGGAAATTTCCATCATCCTCAAGTAAAATAAATATCAATTTAATGTTGGAAGCTGTGTGT
>CAUYQG010136863.1:0-33799 GCA_963574415.1 Tarsius wallacei | reverse complement strand
GAGACCCGCCTGGGCAAGCGAGACCTCATCTCTACAATAAATCAAAAAATTAGCCGGGCGTGGTAGTGCACGCCTGTAGTTCCAGCTACTTGGAAGGCTGAGGCGGAAGGATCGCCGGAGCCCAGCGGGTCGAGGCTGCGGTGGCCGGGAGCGGCCGCTGCACTCCAGTCTGGTGACAGAGTGAGACTCCAACTCAAAAAAAAAAAAAAAAAAAAAAAAAAATGCTCAGTACTTAGCGGGTTCTATAAATGTTAGTAATGAGAAGAAGAATGGTTATTCCCATTAAAAAGGCTTATACTTGGACTTAGCCACAACTTGAATATAGGAATTGTTTGTACCACACTTCCTGAACTCCACTGAAGTATATTTCCCTGACCAAGAATATATTTCTACATTACCATTGTTTAAATAATGTGTATGTATATATGTATTTTTGAGTCAGGATCTCACTCTGTCTCCCAGGCTGGAGTGCGGTGGTATGATCATAAAGATTAGGGTTCATGGCAGTCTCAGCCTCCTGAACACAGGCGATTTTTCTGTCTCAGCATCTCAAATATCTGGGACTACAGGCATGCACCACAACACCTGGGTAATTTTTTAACTTTTTATTTGTAGAGATGAGGTTTTAGTATGTTGCCTAGGTTAGTCTCAAACTCCTGGGCTCAAATATTCTGCCTGTCTCAGCCTCCCACAGCACTGGGAATGCAGGCATGAGCCACCACTCCTGGTTTATCATTTTTATTATATGTATAATATTTCAATATAGCTGTTTTTAAAACATACATTGCCATTTCATATTTCTTTGATATTTGGATTGTCATCCTACTGTGGTCCATACTATAATAAATATCTCTGCACACATAATTTTGCATTTTTCTCACATATTATATTACCAAAAGAGGAATTTGTGAGTATAAGCATGTGAGCATTTTAACAACTTTCACAATTAAATTGGTTTTTGCCAAGTATCTCTCAGAAAGGCATTACCAATTTATATTTTCCTTAAATGAAAATAGCCTTCAAGTGTTGAGTAAGACCATCTTAGCTCAGCTTCGTCTGGTTGAAGATAGTGGGCAAGTTATTGAACCTGTCTAAGTCTTTATTTCCACATCTGAAAAATAAGTAAAATAACAGAATTTATTGTTGTTCTAAAGGTTAAATGTGAAATTATACATAAAATGCAAAATGGAATCCAGCACATAATATGTACTAAGTAAAATTTAACCATTGTTGTTTCAGTATATGCGATTATCTTTTCACCATATCTTTATTATCACTGGACATTTTTCTTTTATAATCTCAAAACATAAATATTATTTTTATCATTAACTAAGCACTTTTTTAATCATTAGTGAAAATGGATATTATCTTATGGTTATTATTTTATTTTTTCCACTTAGTTTGTCATTTTTCATTGACCTAGAAGACTTCTTTAAATATGAAAGAAATTACTTATCTGTTCCTTATATATGTTCATGAATATATATAATATAAAGAAAATCAATTACTTACATGTATTATAAATGTTTTTCCAGACTTTGACTTGCCTGTTAATTGTATCTCTGTGATTACTTGCCTTACCAAATTTAAGGTTTTTATGTTATCAAATTTATCAGTATTTTCCCTTATGAGCTTTGATTTTGGGGATATGGCTAAGCAGTTCTCCTTTACCAAGTATAATATAATTATTTACTTATTCCTTCTATTGCACTCAAACTTCTGTTAGTTATATTTAAAACTTCAGTTCATCTGGAATTTATTTTGGTTTAAAGCATGCAGTATGAATCAGGTTTTGTTTTTTTTTTTCCATATTCTAATTCAATTGATTGTGTTGTCTGCTCATAATTTTTTTTTTTTTAACTGCTAAGCTAAGAAAAAGCTAAAGGGATCAAGAATAAAAGGTTAACCAGCTTAATTAAATCCAGATCATTATTGTGTGCAAAAGTCTAATTTATAGGCTCTGACTCGTCTTCTCTAAACTTGTTAATAAAGTAAATGGACTTTGTAACAACAACAATTTTCCTGATTGTGTTCATTTATTCACTTGCCAAACCCGGTCTTTAGGCTGAGGTTGCTACAAGAATACCACAAGCACTGTAAGCACTGCCCTTGCAAAAGCATTGATAGACTTTACATAGTAATGCTAGCATTTCTGGAGAAAGTTGCAGGGAAAATTTCTAAATCTATGTAAGACTACCCTTTAGACATGTGTTTCAGGGGACCCTGCTTTGAAAATTCTATTTTCCTCTCAGTATCTTCCATCATCATAAACAATATAGAATGAATATTTCCCCTATAACTATTGGAAGTCAAAGTTTGATGTCTCAAAACACATTTTAATTACTTTTATCTAGTCTATAGATTTAAATTTTTCCAATGTTTCTCCAAACTTATTAGCATTCACAATTTATTTGAAATAAAGTAAGAAGGCCTATGTAAGCCTCCTTCTAGACTCTAAGGTTCTTTTGGCTTAGTGAGCATAAAAACTATCTTCCTATGTCTAGGATCTTAAAGGAACAGCATTGCAATGGAAATTTGATTATTGAGGGTTATTTTTGACCTAATGGTTACCTCTCCATCCCCACTGGTCTTTGAGTCAAACCCTTGAATGTTTTCTGTAAGTTCATAAATGCAAGTCCTGATGACTAGTTGACATTGGAGGCAAAGACTCAGGACCCTCTCTCTCTGAAGATTCTGCTCGTATTTGACCTCATTTGACCTTGATTTTGTAACTCTTGATTCTCTAACTTGACTTTGACAAGAACAATCTTGGCCTTACTAGATTTGGTCTGATTATTTGCATCTATTCTTTTGCATTTTAAATAGTCTCACTATTAATGTCTGCCTTGTTTATCCAGTATCCTTATTGTCTTTCAGGAAGATTCAAATATTTATGAATTATATAAATTACTGTTTGGTACAGGTATTAAATGGTTGAGCCATTTTGCTGGTAAACTTGGCCATATCTACTTACACAAGAAATGTTAACAGGGTTTATGAGTCACATTTTATTTAATGTAGTCACCTCTCTTTCCATCATTTTTATTTTCTTCTTTACATTTTTATTCATTATGTTTTACTCTCCTGAAATGTCTAATCTTGTATATATTTTCTATTTTCAAGTCATAACCATCTTTTTAGGTTTTATTCAATCCTGTCTCCTTTGTGAAGCCTCATACACCCTTCTTTTCCTTTTTCTTTTCTTTCCTACTCTAGAACTTTAACTCCTACTGCTCTTAAAATTGTACTTAATTACTAGTACATATTTTAATTACCAGTGACATATCTGGGTTTGTTTCTTCAGCTAGATGATAATCTCCTTAATGGGAAGAAACAAGAATGTTCTGTAATTCCCACAATGGTAAGCATAGTACAAAGTATACCAAAAATGCTTAATAGATGTTGTCAACTGATTGACTAATACCTCCATTTCACTTCACTGTAGCCTAATGAAAAAACAGGATTTGCCTATTCTTAGTATTAACACTAGGACGTGAAATTTCCAATTTGCTCTTTTAGTCCATGTTGTTGTCTTCCTTAGAATTCACCCTTTTTCTTTACCCACCTCCAACCTTCCTTACAATTTTGTCAATGACTGTGGTTGTAAAACATCAATTTATTTTACTGAAATATTTACTAGTTAGATTTTAAATATAAGACTTTAAACTCTTTCAACAGAATGGGAAAAAATATTTGCTAACCGTATATCTGACAAAGGCCTAAAATCCAGGATCTACAAGGAACTCAAATAAGCCAAAAGGAAAAAACAAACAGCCCATTAAAAAGTGGGCAAAAAACCAATTCCTGATTAAAAGCTCAAATACCCATGCCGTAAGAGATAAGATAGACAAGTGGGACCTCATCAAACTTACAAGCTTCTGCAAAGCCAAAGAAACCACCAAGAGAACAGGTGGACAGCCCACAGACTGGGAAAAAATATTTGCCAACTGTATATATGACAAAAGTCTAACATCTAGGATCTACAAGGAACTTAAACGTGCTGAAAAGAATAAAACAGTCCCATTACAAAGTGGGCAAAAGATATGAATAGACACTTCTCAAAAGAAGACATACAAATAGCCAACAGACACATGAAAAAATGCTTGTTTCACTAGTTATCAAAGAAATGCAAATTAAAACCACACTGAGATACTACCTAACTCCAGTCAGAATGGCCATCATCAGCAACTCAAAAATCAACAGATGCAAGAGAGGATATAAGGAAAAGGGAACATTTCTACACTGTTGGTGGGAGTGTAAACAGGTACAACCTCTGTGGAAAACAGTTTGGCAATTCCTAAAAGGTCTAAAAACCAGCCTTCCATATGAACCCACAATCCCCCTACTGGGAATATACCCAGAGGAACTCAAATCACTCTATGAAAAAGATACCTACCTGCACAGGCATGTTTATTGCAGCATTGTTCACAATAGCAAAAACATAAAACCAACTGTGCTGCCCTTCAAAAAAGGACTGGATTTTTTAAAAAACGGTACGTATCCACAATGGAATGTTACACAGCCATAAAGAAAGACAAAATTATGAACTTCACAGCAACTTGAATGGACTTAGAATCTATAACACTGAGTGATCTATCAGAGAAACAAAAAACTGAGTATCACATGTTCTCACTCATAAGTAGACCTTGAACAATTTTCATAATACCATAAGAAAAAGATTGTCAGTAGTGGGAAATTGCTGGGGGCGGGGGAGAAAGTGGGATTGGCAGTAGTGGGATTCTACTAGGGAGAGGGGCACGCCTCATCAACAAAGGTACCTGTATAATGGACATTAGTATACGTACCCCACATGTACCCCACATGTTTAAAATAGGATTAAACATTTTTTTAAAGTGGGCAGAAGACATGAATAGACATTTCTCAAGAGAAGTTGTACGAATAGCCAACAGAAATATTAAAAAAGCTCAGCCTCACTGATAATCAGAGAAACGCAAATCAAAACATCATTGAGATACCACCTAACTCTAGTAAGGATAGCCATCATTAATAATTCAAAAAACAACAGATGCTGGTAAGGATGTGGAGAAAAGGGAATACTCCTACACTGTTGCTGGGAGAGTAAACTAATACAGCCTCTGTGGATAACAGTGTGATTCCTAAAAGATCTAAAACTCGACCTTATTTACCTAAACCTTACTTATAACCTACATATTTAAAAAAAAAAAAAAAGAGAAAACAACTTTTTAGTTTGCAGGATTGATTGTTAAAATACATGTAAAATTACAGTATGAGTTTAATGTCTCTTTTTCTTCTTTTTATTTTGTTTTAAAGATGTGGGGTACAAGTTAGGTATAGGTACAAAGTTGTCTACATACAGGTGAAGTTTGGGCCTCCCACAAGTCCTCACTTCCCCTGGTTTAGGATCAGGTAACCTTAGTGATGTTATGTGCCCCCCGTCCCTCCTAATAGGTATTGCATTGAATCTGTAGATTGCCTTGGACAGGATGGACATCTCAATAATATTGATTCTTCCAATCCATGAACATGGAAAGTTTTTCCATTTGTTCGTGACATCTTTGATTTCTTTGAGCAGTGTTTTGTAGTTTTCATTATAAAGGTCTTTCACTTCTCTGGTTAGGAAGATACCAAGACATTTCATTTTTTGTGACTATTGTGAATGGAATTGTGCTTTTTATTTAGTTCTCTGCCTGTTTGTTGTTGGTGTATAAAAATGTAATGGTCTTTTGCTCATTGATTTTGTGCCCTGAGACTTTGCCAAAGTCATTTATTAGTGCAGGGAGATTTTTGACAGAATTCCTTGGGGTTTCAAGGCATAGGATCATGTTGTCTCCATAGAGGGATAACTTGACTTCCTCTTTTCCTATTTGGACACCCCTGATTTCCTTCTCTTTCCTGATTGCTCTAGCTAGGGCTTCCAATGCTATGTTGAACAGGAGGGGTGGGAGTGGGAACCCTTGTATTGTCCCTGTTTTCAGGGGAAATGCTTCCAATTTCCATCCATTGAGCAATATGTTGGCTATGGGTTTATCACAGATGGCTCTTAGTCTTTTGAGGAATATTTCTTCTGTGCTTAGGTACTCAAGAGTTTTTATCAAGAACAGATGTTGGATTGTGATGAAAACTTTTTCTTCATCTAATGATATATTCATGTGGTTCTTGTTTTTACATCTATTGATGTATGGAATTACATGTCTTGTGAATGTTGAACTAGCCCTGCATCCTGAGAAGAAAGCCTGCATGGTCATGGTAAATTATTCTTGTGATGTGTTGTTAGATTCTATTTGCTAGAATCTTGTTGACAATTTTTACATCTATGTTCATCAAGGAGATTGGCCTGTAGTTCTCTTTCCTTGTTGGGTCTTTGCCAGGTTTGGGTATCAGCATGATCTTAGCTTCATAAAATGATTTTGGGAGGATTCCATCTTTCTTAATTGTCTGGAATACTTTTGATAGGATTGGTATCAGCTCCTCCTTGTATGTTTTTGTAGAATTTCATGAAGCCATCTGGTCCAGGGCTTTTTGTTTGTTTTTTGTTTTTTGTTTGTTTGTTTGTTTGTTTTTGTAGGTAGATTTCTTATAACAGAGCCAATTTCCTAGGTTGTTATTGGTCTATTTAGGATTTCAGACAGTTTTTTAAAAATCCTCAATGTGTTGGTAAAAAACAAATATGGAGATACAGAGTTTGTACATAGCTTATCTGTGTTCATACTTTTAGTAACTGGCAGACGTGAGACTGAAACAATGGCTTAGAGTCAGCAGTTTCCAGAATGAGAGCAGTGTTCTTGCCACTAAACCCCATAGTTCCTCAATTATCATAAGGCAAAATCACATTTAAAATCCATTCTTCTTAAAGGTATACATATACTTTAAACAATAGCAATGTCTCAAATATTATTATTAACCTTTCCTCTGTGGTGCTCTACTAAAAATTCTGGCATTTGAGGCCATGACTTGTCTATCTATTTTACTCTTTTATTCTTTCTTCCACAGAACCAGCCATTTCCTTAATTGAACCAATCTTAAAACCAGATGACACTTTCATTTTTCTGTCAGAGGTATTTCAGTTCCCTTTTACTGAACCGGATATGAGGCTTGTGTTTGAAATTAGTTGGGGAGATATAGTGGCAAGAGTACCATGGCTACTTGCAAAATGCAATTAAGCCCTGGGATGGCGGCCAAGAGCCCTGGCAGGCAGAGACTTGAAACCAGGGGAGAGATTATATTGGAACCATATTAGTGCCATCTAATTGCTGTTTTAACTTTCTCCTTTCAGCCATACTGGTTGTCCTGGCAGGGACTGCTACTTCTAACACAATAGCGAGAGCCAAAGTGAATTTATCATCAGTTTGAATTAGTTTGTTTGAATTAGTCTGAGACCTGGCCATGAGAAATTGTTTTCTTTACACCTCTGATGTTGTTCCAGATGTTCCAGCTGCTTGCAGGTCATTAGGCTGCTGATTCAGCCCTGGCCCTAGCACTGAGAAATGACAGCTGATCAGTCTTTGGTCGTGCATTCCCAAGTCAACTGCTAATAGACTTGTACGACTTCCAGAGATAAGGCATTAGAAAAATACTTAGATATTATACTGAGAGAAATGAGCATTTAAATTCCTTTTGGTGGCAAAGGAGAATGGAATATCGAGATATAAAGTGCAATTATTTGCAGAAGAAAATGCTCTTTTTCCCAATATGTTCTCCATTGCTACCTGCAATTCTGTATTAGTTTTAGTAGAAAGTCTCATTCACTTCAGACACCTTTCAAAAGTGAATTCCCTTGGAATGGGGAGCATATCGTGTCAGTGTAAATGAATAAGAGAACCCGTGTCAGTGTGGATGAGATAAGTATACAAAGGAGAGGTTATATGGGTTGGAGAAAATCTTATACTGCAGCTATAACTTTTTTCCAGAGTGGGAAATGTTAACATGTAGCATCCTGAGACTTAAATATATCTTGTTAAACCAACATGTCTCAAGAAGTATTATCTTACCCAGTTTCCCAACTGTAGATACCAAGATCTTAATACAACAATCGATATCCAACGCAAAGACTATCTCTGATAGTTGAAATTAACAATTTTAAAATGCTCTAAGTAAAGAGATTTGTCTCTATCGGGTCACTCTGCAAATGTCTGCCATTTATTTCTTTTAATATTTGCATCTCTATTTGTAAGATAATAGAGTCACATCTATATCTTTTTCCTAAGTGCTTGGTATAGTAGCCTCAAAAAATTCAACATTCTGCGTTTTGCTTATGCTGCACAATTGGCAGGAGTAGACTAACTTCAGGTTTAGTTAGAGTCTTATGCTCAAAGTTATTAATCACATGGAAATTGGATACTGTGATACATCCTGTTTAACAACCTGAAACATTTTTTTCAGCTGCAGCAAATCTGTATATTATTCCCTCTAACTAGTACACTTCTAAGTCGTGTGAACAACTCAAACAAGATTTGAGGTGAGAGAAAAAGAATTTGCTGTATTCCTTCATCACCTCTAGTCTTTCCTGTCCCAAGTACTCACACTGTGGGCTACCATCATAGACTCTGTCATTTTCTTGAAGAAAAGAAAAGGAACCAAGCGGTGATTATGGAAAGCAGGGCCCTATTTAGAAGCGAAGTTAGTGTTGCATTAACTCCTCACAAAAGCCCCTGAGTTTTCTGTAGTCTGTTCTGTTCTCTCTTAGCTGATACTACTTTTCCCTCCATTGCCTTTCAAAACATTTCTTGATTATAATGAGTAAGGTGGAAATGTGCACTGGACTGAGAGTCAAGTAACCACAGATTAATTCCAACCTCTTAACCTATTTGCAGTGAAAACTTGGACAAATAGGGGTCACTTGAATGCCATCTCTCTATCACATAAAAAAATAGCTGTGCTCTTTCAGCTAGCGGCAGATCCAGCTCTATGATTTGGTAATGTATACTCTCATATCACTCCAATGGGATTGAAGAGGTTTCACAAAAAGGATATTTGGTCACCACACTTATGTCCCTAGTAAGAAATTACTTTAAAAAAAGGTCTCTGGGTATTTTTCCTAGGTTGGTGTTCTTTGTTTCTATGCAACAAGAAATTGCTTGCCTATGCAATTTTTGAAAATGCCACAGGTAGTGGTGCCAGAATTATCACCATTGCAGCTTCCCTCCTCTGGGTTATTTTCATTATTCTGTTTTCTTAAAATAAAAATACCCATAATATGGATAAAAAGAAATCAGTCCTCATTTCCTTCTACCCAGTTGTTGACAGTGCAATGTCCTCTATACCATCACCACTGTGGTAAGCTGAATAATGGACTCCAAAAAAGTCCATGTACTAACCCCCAGAACATAAATATGTTATGTTATCTGGTAAAAGGGATTTTGCAAATGTGATTAAACAGAGGACTTTGAGATAGGAATATTAACCTGGACTAACCAGATGGGCCCAAATTAATAATAAGAGTCCTTTTAAGAAAAGGAAATAAAATATAAAACATGGAACCAACTGTGCTGCCCATCAAAACTGAACTGGATTTAAAAAATGTGGTACATATACACAATGGAGTATTACACAGCCATAAAGAAGACATATGGACTTCACAGCAACTTGGATGAATTTAGAGTCTGTAATACTTAGTGATCACAGAAACCAAGAACAGAGTACCACATGCTCTCACTCATAAGTAGACACTGAACATTTACCATAATACTATGAGAAAGGGATTGGCAGTAGCAAAATACTGCTGGGATGAGGGGAGACACAATATCAGTTAGGGTACCTGATCTCAAACCAGGCAAAGTGGCGACCAAAGGGAGGCCCAAACTTTACCTGTACGATGTCCATGTATATACCCAATCCTGAATTGTACCATACACACATCATTAAAATAAAATATAAAAATAATTTTTAAAAGAGAGAAGGGTATAAGGGTCAGAGAGAAAGAGATTAGAAGATGCTAATGTGTAAGATGGAGGATAAGACCATAAGCTAAAGAACACAGGCAACTTCCAGAAGCCAGAAAAGGTAAATAAACAGATTCTCTCCTAGAGTCTGCAGAAGGAATGCATGCAGCCCTGCCAACACCTTAATTTTAGGACTTCTAACCTCCAGAATTGTAAGATAATGAATCTGTGTTGTTTTAAGCTACCTGTTTTTGTGGTAGTTACAGCAGCCATAGGAAACAGATAGCTAGACAATGTATACTCTTTAAATCTGTGTTGGTCATTCCTTGTCATTATTTATAACTAGGATGACTGCATTTAAATTATTCTAAACATTAATTAATTAAATGTTAAACAACACTCCATAACCAGTCATGCCTGGTGAGGCAGGTGGTACTTCTAAAATGGCACATTATGACAAGTGAATAAAAAGCTCTTGATGTAGGATCTGGGTTTGAGCCCCTTCTCTAAACTATTATAGCTCTGAGACCTTGAACAAAATCACTCTATCACTCTGAGCTAGCTTCTGACCTTTTAAAATGTTATACTAACTTCATAAGGTCATTGAATGAGACCATTAAAAAATATAATTTGTATATAAGAACTCAGCAGAAGTCTGGTACATAGTAGGTTCATATGATAACTTTTATTGCTTTGAAAAAGGGAAGATTCACTGAACTGGCGTGTTTAGCAGGCACTTTATGAGAAAATAAGATCCAAGTTGGGCCTTGAAGACTTGGGTAGAGACTTTCAAAAGCCAAAATACTGTGTTGGGGAATATGAGCTTTGGGGTAGAGACTTGGGTTTGCCACTTATTAACCACGTTGTTGTCTTGGGTGAGTTACATCACTTCTCTGACCCACAATTACTTCAGATAAAATTTGCACATCAATATCCACCTCATAGGATCATTGGGATAATTAGATAGGATTATGCATGTGGAGCTTGGGAAAAGCTCAGCACCAAATTCAGTCACTGGGGTTAGAAAGGCAACAAGGACAAAGCTGTAGGGCACATTTGGAAACAGATAAACTGGAAGATAGTCTTTGGTGGAGCCAGCGAACTAAAGAACAGATGACAAAACTAGAGGGTAGGCTGAAACCAGACTATAGGAAGTCCTGTGTTCCTGGTTAGAATCTCTGGTCCAAAGGACCGAAAGTAGTATTTATAACAGAAGCCATCAAATATAAACCATGGAGGAGTTTCATATAACGCTATAAATTTTTGTCAGTTTTCCCATAATGCAAATGATAGAGGAGATTATAGAGAGGCACTCCTGAGTAATTCTATAGGCCAATGTTTTCAAAGTTTCCTAGCAGTTAAATATCTGTATTGCAACACATGTAAAAACTGAAGTGTTAATGAAGAGAAACAATATATAAATCACAAAATGTTTTAAAATATAAATTTATATTTTAAATTTAAACATATTTATTAGGCAGATTTATGTTGAGTACCTATTATTTAAACAAGTAGAGACAGAATAATGAGCAAGGGACCCAGTCACTGTGTTTATAGAGCCAAGTTTCACAAAAGAAGCAGATACAAATTAATTATAGAAATAAATATATATTTTATGTAGCAATATAAAATCACATAATACAGAGGATGTATATGCACATTTCACACATGCTATGCAAAGAAAATATAAAGGACTATGATGACATATACCAGGAGGATTTGCTACTGTCTGCTTTAGACTGAATTGTGTCTCCCAAAATTCATATGGTAAAGGTTTAACCCCTAATATGATGGTATTTGGAGATGGGCCCCATGGGAAGTAATAAGGTTTAGATGAGGTCATGGGGATTAGGCCCTTGTAATGGGGATTAGGCCCTTGTAATGAGGATTAGGGACTAATACACAGTCTAGGGAGTTTTTGTTCTTGATTTTTAATTTTCTCTCCTCCACTTGGGTAGAAGTAACAATAGGAGTTGTTCCTCTTATAGCCTCTGCAGTTGGCTCCTGATTGGTGCAAGGAAGTTCAAGGCCAACTTTCCTCCTGCCTGCAGCAATTGCTTCTTTTGACCTCTTAGTTCACCCATTGACTTTACTCTCCTTTGGCAATCATAAGTCTCATCATTTAGCTTTTTCATGTACACGTTATTAAATGGTGACTGTGATATAATCTCCTTGACCATTTAAAGGCTCTTCTTTTCCTCCTCTGTACATAGTACATACTGTGGTCTTCTTTTTGCCTTGACTAGTATGACTGAGAATATAAGAAGCTCCTTGTTAGAGCTGGGCTATGGGGGAGTAGGTATGGCATGAGATAATAAATATTGTTTCAAGGAATCAAGGAGGACTAGAAAAATTATAATAGCATCAACCAAGAGAAGAAGAGGACAACAAGGAAAAGGAAGAGAAGCTATTGGACAACTACTGAAGACCCCAATGTGAGTCAAACTTGACAGTGGCTTTGAATGTTTATTCAGTCACAGTGATGCCCAGAAAAGTCATTTTCCACACCTGAGTTGATTGAGTATCTCTAAACCAAAAGGAAAGTAAGTGCTTCAGACAAATGGAAGGCAAGTTAGTGCTACTGGCTCAACTTTCATGATGTTATTTTTGCCAAGCGAAAAACTTGTGGTGTCACCACCTGGTCTATAACTAAACCCTTCAAGTACTCTTGTGTTATTCATTCTTCTCTCTAATCCATTAGCCATACAGCAGTCAAAATGACATTTATAAACATAAACTGGATCACCCCCTGCTTAAAACCTCTTAGTGACTTCTTTTGCATTTGGAATAAAATCCAAGCCTTTTGCCATGGCTTATAAGACTCTAATGGTCTAATTCCTGCCCACCTCCCCAAATTCATATGATTGCCATGCTCACTCCCAGTATATCTAATATTGGCCTTGTTTCTATTCTTTTTGTTTGTTTTTTTAAGTCTTTTATTTTAAATATGTGGGGTACAATTCAGGGTTAGGTATACAAATTATGCAGGTGCCCTTGTTGATGAGGTGTGCTCCCCCCTCCTCTGTCCTGGCAGTTTCCTACCACTGCCAATCCCACCTCTGCCCTCTCCTGGCAGATTCCCACTACTGCCAATCCCTTTCTTATAGTATTACAATACTTGTTCAAGGTCTGTTTATGAGTGAGAACATGTGACACTCAGTTCTTTGTTTCTGTGATAGATCACTCAGTATTATAGACTCTAAGTCCATCCAAGTTGCTGCGAAGTTCATAATTTTGTCCTTCTTTATGGCTGTGTAATAAACATGCCAATCTCATCCTCACCTTTGTTCCCTGTGAAGACTGAATGCTGAGCCTACAATGTTCTTCCTTTATATCCTCACTTAGCTTCCCCTTCTCATGAATGCCACATCCTAAGAAAGACCTTCCAACAGGTATTCTGTGAAATAACCCTTTGTTCTTTTCCTCCAAAGCACTTTGCAATATGTAAATCTACCCATGAAGAGAGGGTTTTGTCCTTTTTTCATTATATTAACAGAACCAAGCTTATTGTCCCACATGTAGTATGCACTAATGTATTTGAATGACTAGATGATTTGATGAATGGGAGAGTAGATGGGTGGATAGATGGATGATAGCAGGTTGGTATACATATGGAGAGGATATGTGGATCAGATAGCAATTTTAAGAGAATGAGTTAGATATTTAGTTTAAGTTTAGACTTTTCAGGAAACTAAAATCCATCCCTCTGGGGCTGAATAAAAGTTCTCCAAACACTGTGCTTGTCCCCTGGTTTTCCCTTCCTCCTGCAATCCTACAGTAACAAGAGGCTATATCCTACATCTAGTCTTTTTATTTTTTGTCTTTTTTCCTTCTTGTTTCACACGATTTTTCCACCACTTTATCTCTAGCCTCTATACCTCTGCCTAGCATCCAATAGATGCTTGATGAATATAAGAATAGAAATCCTTGAGGACAAGAATCATGCCAAATACCTCTTAGACATTTTTTACAATTAAGCAACATGTCAAAGCATGAGTTGACATGAATGAATTTAGGCACTGATGCTTAGAAAAATAAACATTAAAAATCTTTCTGAAATATAGGATACATATTTTTGCCTTCTTGTAAATAGGCCAATGAACACAATTTGACATTTTCTTGATGTCTCAGAGTTATTAATATGAACATCAGTTTTTTTTGTTTGTTTGTTTGTTTTTGCTCTGTCTCAGAGGATGCAGTTTGGTCCGGCATTTGCAGCAAGGAAAGGAGACACATAAGCAAATGTGGTCCCTCGTGGTTCCTGGAGCCATCCATGCCAAATGGCCTAGAGCATGTGAGACAGAAATTCTAAGATAACCAAGAAAACAATTTTCCTTGGGAAAGAGAAATGGATCCAAATGCGAGTAGCTTTTCTTTTCTAGCTAAAGACAATAACACAGATATTTTATTTCTAGTGTGGGATGACTCTCTCACTCTCACTTTAAACTTACATATACTTAAAAAATAAGTTGCCAATTCTATCTTTGGGGATTTCCACCTTCACTTGCAGGATTATTCTGAGAAAGTGTCCTGAAAAGAAAACTGAATTTAGAGTCAGACTGAGCTGAACCTGAACCCCAGCTCTGTCCCTTCTAGTCATGCAAAGGAGATGTGGGATTGGATTATACACTGTATATATCACACTTTACACAGTATCTGAAACACAAATGCCTGACTCATGAGATTTTTTCATTCCCCTCTAGTGTGCCATCTGCCCTCTAATGTCCTAACTGCCTTGTGGTCTTTGTCCTTCATTGCCTGGGGAAGGCAATCAGCTTCCTTTCCTTCACCTTCTGCCATCTGTCAAGAATAGTCTTATGGAAAGGATTTGATTAACTTACCCAAAGACAGTGGGTTCTGCAAATTACTTCTATGTTTTTTTTCCCCCAGAGGCATTTGCATCTGTATAGGCAACAATAAATTTATCCATAGGCGTGCCTTTCATATGATAAACTATCGGGCATCATAGTGAAACTGGAAGGAAGTGCGTTAGTCAGTTTTAGTTACCCATTATTAACCATGATCTGGAAATATTACATGAAATTTTCCAGAAATAAACAATACATAAGTTTCAAATTAAGCATCATTCTGAAGAGCATGATGAAATCTTGCACCGTTCTACTCTGTACCCACTCCCCCCATGTGAACTATCCCTTTGTCCAGCATATTTGCACTATGCACCCTCCTTGTCCATTAGTCACTCAGTAGCCATGTTAGTTATCAGATCAAAATTACGTAGCATATATCCATGGTTTTAGGCATTAACTGAGTGTCTTGGGATATATCCCGTATAGATAAGGGAGACTATAGTACAGTTTTCTTAGGGTACTGGTTTGCCCATTGCTCTTTATATTAAACCAGTTAGGTAATGGTGTCTCTGGCTTCCTGCAAGACAAAGGCTTGCACCCAAATCTTGAATGTGCACAAATTTATGTAAAACTTTTCTCCTTCAAATGTAATACCATAAAGCACAGCCAACACATTTCCTACCTGAGAAATCATGTAACCACTGTGTCTTTATATAGCTGCACATCTCATTCTGACTTATTGAAGGATTTTGGCTTTTCATGGAGAGGGTTTTAACGAAGTCACTTTAAGCCCTTTTTAGATTTGAAATGATAAAAGCATTGGCAGGACTTGTAAGAGATAGCACAGGGTTTCCACGTGAACATCTTTTAACAGTGGAAACTTGCCCCCATCCAAAGAGAGCACTTTGCTATTTATCAGCATTTAGGAAAAAGACTGAAGTGCAAGCATGATTCAATTGTAAAAGATTCCTTTAAAAGCAGACATCTCCACACCCAGTAAAAATGGGGATTGGTTTATCTGAAAGTCTGCAGGTGGCACGTTTTCATTTCTGTGACTTTTAGAGAATGATTCCCAGAGTGAACGTTGACTTGAAGATCCTGAAGTTCCCTTTGTAACTAAACAAAATCTCAGATAAACTAGTGATAGTTACAGTGATTCATTTAGTGGTGATTTTACAAAATACACAATTAGAAACTAATAATGTTTTAATTGTCATCTCAAGAAACACATTTCTATTCCAAGGTGAAAAGGAGATAGCTTAATTTGTTTGGCTGTTTGTTATTACTTCTGATAAGTTTATATGTTTAGTTACTGAAACTAAATTAAGCTGTCTCCATACCACAAACAGGCCCAACTTTCATCAATATTTTACTAAACACTAAAGTAGAAAACAAGTAGACTATTTCTTTAGGAAAGTGATGTGGTTGGCACCTTCTGAAATGGCTCAAAGGATCCCCACATTCTGGTATTCACATTCTTGTGTAATCCCTTTACCCTTGAGTGAAGGCTGTATGTGACTTCCTTCTACCAAAGTGAGTATGGAAAAAGTTATGGGATGTCACTTCTGAGATAAGGTTATAAAAGACTATGTCGACTCTCTCTCTCTCTCTCTCTCTCTCTCTCTCTCTCTCTCTCTCTCTCTCTATCTCTATCTCTATCTCTATCTCTATCTCTTCTCCCTTGCTTTCTATAATGAAGTCAGCCACATTTTGTGAGATTCCTTGAAGAAACCCATGTGGCAAGAAACTGAAAGAAGTTTCTAGGTGATACCCAATGAGGAAGTGAGGCACTAACTCCAACAACTCACTAGGAACTGAATTCTGCTAGCAATCACATAAATTAGCTTGGAAGCAGAACCTCCACCTTAAGCCTTCAGATGAGACCACAGACTCAGCCAATACCTTGAAGTCTTGAGAGAGACTCTGAGACAGAAAGACCCAACTAGGCCAGGTTAAATTTCTGACTTTCATAAACTGTGAGATAATAAATGTTGTTTCAAGCCACTAAATTTGAAGGTAATCTGTTCTGCTGCATTAGCTAACTATATAAAAAACATTTAAATATATAATACCTTACATAGTAGAAAAGTAAATTAATAAAATGTGATATATCTTTATATAACATAAACTAGGATATAGTTGAACTATTTGGTTACATATAAATAATATCTATATAGTTACATAACCTTCAAATAAGACTAAACCAATTTCTTTAGAAAACCAGGAGGTAGAGAAATTAGAGCATCAGGCCAATACTCAGAAATTATAAAAGAACACTTTACCAAAAGGTATAGAAAAATCCTGATTTTGTTGTAAGGAATTTTGTTCTTTACCAGACAGTGTTCAGAAAGGTAAGCATAAAACACACATAGCCTGTGGAGATAAATATTTTAGAATGCAAGAGATTCGAAAAAATGTTAGAAGTTCTGGAGGAGGGTGGAACACAAGACGGAGAGTAGTATTGCCTGTAGATCAAGCAACTTCTAGTACTCTTGCAAGAGCCGAGAGACTACACTTGCTGCTAGTGTTGCCAAAGGTACTAAGAACAGGAGGTATGACCCCACTTCTACCACTACTGGTTCTTCGACCTAAGATGCAGCAGAAGCAGATAGGTTCTACCACCATGCTCTCTTCTAATATCCCATGATGATCTTCCATGGGCAGATCAACTAAAAGAAGAGTCTGAGAAATGTACTACCAATAGAATGGTGAGAATATAACTAAGAACCAATAAACAATATCTGCCACACATATTAAACCAGTTTAAATATTTTTCTTTGAACAATGGCACATTATTTTTAAGACTAAAATTATCACAAGAAAATTCAGGGCACTTTATATTAGTTTTACAAATTAAGCCCTACATATCACTATATTCACATGATGACAAGATAACTGAATAAACACATTAATTTCCTCATTTACAAAATTAAATGATTCAGGATTTTTAAATGTCACTCAACCTCATTTTAAGAGAGAGTTTTTTGTTTTTTTTTAAAGAGTGGGTTTTTGGCTGAACAGTTTTGTTAATCTAGTCAAAACAGTTTATTCAGAAATTCCATACAACAATTCTTACAAGCCTGGTGGACCAGATTTTATATACTCATTTCATTGAGAAAAAATAGGAAAAAATAAATGTTAGACAGCTTTAAGATCCAAATATTTTCCTTACCCTTGTCCTTGAATAGTTTGGGATTCTAAAAACAGTCAACCCTCGAACAAAGCAGGAATTAGGAGTACCCAGAACTTAACTACTAATAACCTACTGCTGAGCAGAGAAGCCTTACTGATAACACAAATAGCCAGTTAACACATATTTTATAGGTTGTACATAATATATATTGTATTCTTACAATAAAGTATTACAATGCAATAAAGTAAGCTAGAGAAAAGAAAATGTTATTAAGAAAATCAGGAGAAAGACAAAACATATTTACTATTTATTAAGTGGAAGTGAATCATCATAAATACCTTCATTGTTGTAGTCTTCACACTGAATAGGCTGAGGAGGAGGAGGAAAAGGAGGGGTTGGTCTTGCTATCTCAGGGGTAACAGAGGCAGAAGAGGTAGAGAAGGTGGAAGAGGAGAAAGGCACACTTGGCATAACTTTATGAAAACACATTATAATTTCCATCTGACTTTTTGCCTTTACATTTCTCTAAAAATGTGTCTTTATGGTATCAATTCTTCCACCATTTGCTTTAGCTTTATCGTCCATATCATAGAAGGGTCAATGATTTAAAAGAAGTCAAAAGCAATCTTGAATAGTCAGAATTCTTCTTTCAGATTGTCTAATGTCAATTTGTTTTCTGGCACTACTTCTTCTATGTCTTATTCCTCATCATCTGGACCTGGTTCAGAAGCAGACATCTCCATCTAGTTTTCTTGTAACTCCTTTGTGTGGTGTCTATTAACTCCTGAATTTCACTAAGATCCATATCTTGTAACCCTTCACTCCTTATCTCTTTTGCCATATCTACAATCACTTTCATAATTTCCTTGGTTGGCTGTGTCATAAATCCTGTGAAGTCAAGAACATCTGGAGACAGATTTCTTCGGCAGGAATTTATTGTTTGGAACTTGATGGTGTTCGTGTCTTTTTCTATAACAATGATGGTGACTTTGATGCAATTCTTGCAGAATTTTGTGATGTTCTCTCCATCAGGCTTCTCATCCATTACAGTTGACAATCCTTTCCATAGAATACCAGATATAATGGCACCTAAAGGTCCTTATGACCCCACTCTAGAGGCTGAATTAGAGACCTTGTGTTCTGAGCAAGTTGACCATTTTGACTCATTTGGTGTTTAACTCAGGGGTTCTGAGAGGTCAGAGGCATTATTCAACAACAATATAAGTTCAAAAGGCAATCCCTTACAGGCAAAGTGTTTCCTGACTTCAGGGACAAAGCATGAATGGAACCAATTCAGACAAGGGGTTCTTTTTGTCCAGATCTTCTTGTTGTACAACCAAAAGACTGGAAGCTGGTGTTTATCTTTTCCTTTTAAGGCTCAGGGACTAGCAGCTTTATAAAGGAAGTCATGATCAGAAACTCGGCTACATTTGCACAAAACAGTAGAGTTAGCTTATTATCCCTCCTGTCCTTAAAATCTGGTACTCACTTCTCTTTCTTACTAATAAATGTCCTTGTGGCATTTTTTTTTTCCCAGAGTAGAGTACTTTTGAATGAATTAAGAACTTATTCAGGAAGATATTCTTTCTCCTCAAAGATTTTCTTAACAGCATCTGAGAATTTGTTGTCTCTTGTTCAGCAGAATCTGCTTACCCTATTATCTTAATATTTTTTAAACCAAACCACTTTCTAAAAATATCAAATAATCCTTTACTGTCATTAAATTCTCCAACTTTAGATCCTTCACATTCCTTTTGCTTTAAATTATCACATAATGACTTCACTTTTTCTCAAATCATGTTAGAGTCTATAGGTATCCTTTTTTTATAGCAATCCTGTACCCAAATGAAAGCCAAACTTTTAATATGAGATTTTAAAATGGTATTTCACAAAATCTGCAATGTTTTTGCACCTGCTGGTATAGGTGCAGAGATGGCTTCATCAATAATAATAATAATAATAATAATAATAATATTTTACTCTAGTCCTTACTCTGAATTCATTTATCTTGAAACACAGGACAACCACAGACTATAGATGCAGTCAATCTATGGTTCTTATCAATAAATTCAGCTTTTTCTTGTAATGTCATGACTTTTTCTGCTTTTTGGGAGCACTTCCAGCATCACTGGTGTGATGGGCACTTTGTGTGGGAACCATGGTGTTTTTCAAGGTTTACAGTATTACACTAAACACAATAAGAAATACACACAAACCACAAGAGATCACTTTTACTGGGTTATGCATTTACTGGAGAGAGAAACTTCTCATGGGGAGATAATTAGCATCATACAGTCTTTTAAGCAGATACTTGCAACACTGGAGCTCACCATAATAGAAACAGGAGGTAACTACAAAATTATTATAGTCGTTATATGTACTATAGTTAATTTTATGCAGTTATAAATTAATACGGTATCTTTATATTTGTTTACATTTCTCTCTACTGCAAATGGCACCATGTGTGGTCTGTAAGTGTTTGGGTGTGTAAGTTTTAATAAAATTTTAATTTTATATAATGGATTTGTGCATATATACTTTGTGGTAATAAATGATAAAATAGATTCATATCAACATATATTTTATACAATTATGGCCTATTTAACTTTTTTGATATTTTGTATATCTAAACTATGCAGTTTCCCTGCTAGTTTTTTCAAATTGCGGCAAGTCTCCAAAATTTTTTTACTATATTTATTGTTAAAAATCTGCATGAATGGATCCATGCAGTTTAAATGCATGTTGTTCAAGGGTCAACTGAATTCAACCCTATCTCTAGCCATACTAGACAATATCAGTGCTTTAACTATTTTGTGTATAACATTTCCACCGGAAATTATTTACTCTCCCCTCAAGTTGGTCAAGTTTGTAGGCATGCATGGGAAGGAAGTCAGGCTAGCAATTAATTTTATATGATTATTACTTTAGTTTTCAGAACTGTCTAAGTTTTTATTTATGCACTCTCAACAAAAGCCTTTGTCTCACCATCTAGAGAGTATGCTATCTGAGAGCAATGCCCATGTTTTCAATTTAGTAAATGATTAGCTATGGCCAAGATGTTTCAAGCACTGTGGTAGGCACTTAACTGGCATCTCTTTTTAGTTCTACCACCATGAGACTCACATTCTGCCTACCCTGGAACTAGTGCTTAGTGAGTCATTACCAAATGACTGATCAGCTCAAAAAAAGTACAGATTCAAAATAACAAAAGATTTTCCATTAAACTACAGTCTTCCATCTATTATCATAACAAATGTATTTCCAATCTTCCTTCAGAATCCCTGATAACTTCTCAGTGGCATGCAGAGGAGAGAAAAACCTGGATGCTGTGCTTTATAATGCTTGCTTTTATAAAGGTAATTGGATTTCTTCCTTCTTGAGGAGAAACAATTACAAAGTAATGTCTCTAGTCTTTGGAGCCTAGAGAACACTCAACCACAATTTCCACACTCCTTGTATGAGCCTTTGCCTAAGCTTAGACAAGTGGTAGCATTGCAGCTGCTTCTAAGGGCAGTTGTTGGGAAAGAAAGTGAAAGTGTTGATATTTGCATCTGCAAAATCTGTACTCAACATCAGTGTATTCTACAAGGCCCTGGAGTAAGTAGGGGCCTTTCTTATTGCTCTTAACCTTTATTCCTATTTGTTCATCTGAACGAACAATTCAAGCTGCCAAAGTCGACTGAGCGGGCCTGAAAGGACAAGCTTAGATCAGTAATGCAATTGGCCAGGGTGCCAGTGGAAGATGGCAGATGGCAGAGTGAGCACAAGTGTTTACTTTTGTTCCCAACTATCACCTACTGAGATGATAGAAAAAAGATTTTCAAAAGACAAACTCATAAAGACAAGGAGAGGTATCAACAACAAAACTGTAAAAGTTGGAAAGCACAAGAGCAAAACCAGAAAGTTGG
This sequence comes from Tarsius wallacei, assembly GCA_963574415.1. Taxonomy (NCBI): domain Eukaryota; kingdom Metazoa; phylum Chordata; class Mammalia; order Primates; family Tarsiidae; genus Tarsius; species Tarsius wallacei. The sequence goes on along the minus strand of CAUYQG010136863.1, from coordinate 12,090 downwards.
ATCTTAAACAAAGGAGAAAATGCTGGGAAGCAACCAGATGCAGACCCCACAAAAGGCTCAGAAAGGGGCATCACCTATTACCTCTAGAAGTGGGGGTAAAGATTGGGCTACAAATCAGTTCAAAGTCGGTTTACACAGCAGTTGGATACCAAGATCATTTCTCTGACTGAATGAATGTCCCACCTTATCAAAAGACTAGAGACTTATTCTCCATAGAGAAAAATAGAGTCTCTAATCTGGAGGACAGAAAGCACTGTTAAGAGTAGGCATATAGACACCTCTTATCAACAAGGGTACCTGAACGAAATATTTTTGTATGCCTAACCCCTAACTGTACCCCACAATAACATAATAAAATAAAATAATTAAAAAAAAAAAAAAAAGAGTAGGCATATGATACTAACACCAGTGAGAAAATGTGAAAGCCCACGTAAAGAATCAACCCCTATTCTCACCTCTAGTCTCATTTCCTTACTAAAATCCTCAGGATGCTCTTAGGAAGGTTTATCCTCACAGAAAAAAGAATAGAAGAATCTACTCTTGGAAATTTGATGAGTCCTAGAGAAATAACCCAAATCTATAACAAAGATGCCCCCATTGTAACACCATTCAATAAAGCCCACAAAAGTCCCATTATATTATCATGCAATGAAGCCCACAACTAACCAGTCCATGCAAACAGAGCCTCCATTCCCTTGAATATGAGTAGAGAGCCAAGAGTCAGTTGAAAACAGAAAAATCTCTACTTGAAAGGCAGAAACAAAAGCCAATGGATAAAATTAATAGAAGAAAAAAGAAAATACTATACAAATATAGTAATAATATCTTCAGAGAATTGAGAAAAACATGCTAAGCAAAATAAACCTAGAGAGGGAAGAAAAACTTGAAAATTAAAACCATGAGAGAATGCTTAAAAAAAAAAAATCAGTAGAAAGGACCAGGCACAGTGGCTCACGCCTGTAATCCCAGCCCTTTGGGAGTCTAGGAGTTAGAGACCAGTCTGGGTAACACAGTGAGATCTCATATCTACAAAAATAAAAAAAAAATAGCTGGATATGGTGGGGCACACCTGTAGTCCCAGCTACTCAGGAGGCAGAGGTAGAAGGATTGCCTGAGCCCAGGAGATTGAGACTGTGGTAAGCTGTCATTGTGTCACTGCACTCAAAAAAAAAAAAAAAAATTCAGTAGAAAGAGCAAAAGTGTTTTAAAGTTATCCCAAAAGAAGTAGAAAATGAGAGCTTTTGAAAGTAAGTGAGGTGAGGTTGGTGAAAGAGTTAAACACTCATCTTTCATAAGGAGGAGGCAATTGACAAGTACTAAAACTGAAAAATCAATAAATAGTAGTATAAACACGCATTACAGAGATATGAAGGTTATGAAACATCAAATAATTGGAAGCCATTGTCTTTGGGAGTTGAAAATGGAGGTCATGTGAGCAGAAGGCCATTGCTTTTGGTAACAGGCCTTGTATAACTCTTTAACATATTTTCTTGTATAGCTTTCATAAAAATAAACACTTTTTTTTTAAACAGCATGGAATTTGCATCTGGCTTTGAAAATGTTAGCTCTGCCACTTAAAAGTTTTTGGGCATTTCTGGACTTTAATGTCTTTTTATCTCTACACTGGGAGGAATAATATCTATCTCACAGAGTTGTAAATGTCAAATATGTTAATGTATATGAAGAGTTAATCAAATAGCCTAGCAAATATTAAGGGCACAATAAATGTTAGTTATTATTTGTATTCCCTACTTTAACTAGAAGCAGATTTGTTACTCGTCAGCGGATTTTCTCACCCCAGCTTTGTTTGTGATGGCAGAGATGTAAGAGGCTTTGAAAGAAAACTATATTTCTAAGGTTGTCTCTGGCCTTTATAGATAACATTGGCCAACCAATGCTTTCTATAAACTAAACTTTGGTACCTATTATTACACCTATTAACTATCTCTTCTATATCAGAGACAGAATCTGGAATGGAGTGTTTATGAGGATGATGAAAGGGAGTATGAGGATCCTTGCTACTTATCCTTGACAAGTAAAAAGTTATTTTCATATTATTAATAATTCTGCTTGTCCTAATCAGTTTTTCAGCCATAAATAAATAAAAATAGACTGGGCTCGGTGGCTCAGCCTGTAATCCCGCGCCTTGGGAGGCTGAGGTAAGTGGATTGCCTGAGCCAGCGGGTTCGAGACCCGCCTGGGCAACTTGGTGAGACCTCATCTCTACAATAAATCAAAAAAAAAAAAATTAGCCGGGTGTGGTAGCGCACGCCTGTAGTTCCAGCTACTTGGAAGGCCGAGGCGGAAGGATCGCCGGAGCCCAGCAGGCTGAGGCTGCGGTGACTGGGAGCGGCCACTGCACTCCAGTCTGGGTGACAGAGTGAGACTCCAACTCAAAAATAAATAAATAAATAAAAATAGTAGTAATATTTGCGATAGGCTGAATGATACTCCAAAGATATCTATGCCCTGATGCCAGGAATTGGAACATGTTACATTACATAATAAGAGGGAACTTTGCAAATATAATTAAGGTTACCAACCTTAAAATAGAGAGAGTTTTCTGGATTATCTGGGAGGTCAAATCTAATTATGTGAGCCCTTAAAAGCAGAGAACTTTCTCCATTTGGAGGCAAGAGAGAAATAAAATAAGTGAAAGTCTTACTATTAAATATTAGAATCAGAAGAGAGATTCAACTTGCCATGTTTGGGGCTACTTGGAAAGCATGAAAAGAATGCAGGCATCTTCTAGAAGCAAATGCCAGTACTTAGCTAACAGTCAGCAAGGAAACAAAGACCTCAGTTCTACAAGTGCCAGAAACTGAATTCAGGCAATAATCTGAATGAGCTTGGAAGCAGATTCTTCCTCAGAGGTACCAGTAAGAAATGCAGCCCTGTCAATACCTTGAGTTTGACCTTCTTACTCTTTTTCTTAGACTTTAGCAAAAGATTCAATCATGCCTACCCAGACATCTAACCAACAGAAATTTGGTACAATAAATTTGTCTTGTTTTAATTTCCTAAGTTTGTGGTAAATTCTTATGGCAGTAAAGAAAAATAATACAAAGTTCAAACAGGTCATACTTCTAGGAAAGCCATCTGATTCAGAATGGATAGCCTGATCCATTAGATTCAGCATATTTCTGGAGAGTTTAAAACATAAAAACATAATATTGCAGCAGCTTATATTTTATAAAAAGAGTTTTATGATATAAATATTAAGTACCTTCATCTTCAAGAAATCAATGAGGCTTGACAGAATCTACATGCTTCTGCATATAAGTTAAGTTCCAATGACTGAATAAAAAACCAGAAAACTCCTGATATTTCTCAGTATCAATTGTCTTTCAAAGGTGATTTGGTCATTCATTAACTTTACAAATAGCTAAAGACAGTAATATCCACCATAAAGTATTACTTGACAATTTTTTTTGTCATTGCTATTAGGTTACATTTTAGACTTCATTGGAAACTAGTGAAATATATTATAGGAAATTATTTAATTTATTTCTGAAAGAGAAGGTTTAAGTGCAAAATGAATAATAACACCAGGTGGTGTTGAATTTTAGTGAATTAAGATGTTATCATGTATGATATAACACATATAACACTCTATAAAAGGCCCATATTCTGGGAAAGTTGCCCAGGTTAGAAAGTAGAAAATGGAAGAAAACAAGATACATTCCAAGCAAGATCTTGAGGCTGAGTGTAAACTGCAGACAATGAAGAATAATGGGGGGGGGGGGGTTGGCATATTGGATCAGACATACAAAGTGAAAGAGGAAAATTACAGGTCTCTGGGGAAGTGGACTGTCATCATAAATTGTTGAATCTTCTGAAATTCCACCATCAAAACCGATAGTTCAACTAGAAATCCAAAAACCCACAGACAATTTATACTGCAAAATGAAGTGACAAGATATCACCAGGAACCCTAAAATACTAGTGAGTCTAAACTACTAATGATATGACCTGTTGTTAGCAACAGTGCAGGAATAAGGAAAGAAAAAGGAACTCCTGATGTTGTTATGGTCCTAGTAATGCTTGGCTGCTCCCTTGGATACCAGTAAATCAAAGGGGCAAGGAACTGGTAGAAAGAAATTCATTCTGAGTTCGAATCCAGGGAGCAGAGCCAGACTAGAGGTCTTTCTAAAATGGTTCTGCTCACTCTCCAGGACTTTACAATTCACTTTTATAAGTCCAGAGTCGTTAGTACCTATACATTAGCCACATGACCAACAGAGCATTGTATAGAACTTGAGTTTCAGCCACATTCATTGACAGTGACATTTTTCAGTCCAGACTTTCTGGTGCCAGGTGTCAGAGGTATCTTACAGTTTTTATCAGTAGGGCCTGGCAGAAGAATTAATCAAGTTTGCGTAAGGTAAAGGGAGTTTACAAGGCCCAAGACATCAAGCATTATGCAAAAGTTATACAAATCACAAAACTATGAATACTCAGAAAAAGGGAGTAAATGGGGATTTGCATTTTTTAGTTGATTGGACATAAGTCTACAGAGAAGTTAAGGATCCCCTGAAGCAACTTACTGAGACAAGGGGGCTCTCAGGAATGTGCTCAGGAATATATCTCTCCGTTTATTGAGCATAGTCTGCAGGGAAGTTGAGGGTCCTTTGAAGTTTCTTACTGGGAGTGCATAGGAGCTAAGACGAAGCGTACCTTTTGTTAGCTCTCAGGAATATTGTTCAGGAATGTACAGGAGCACTTGAACCCTTGTCATGCCCTTCTCTAGAGGCTGTGACAGTATGGACAGACATTAGCAGGTCTCTGTATCAATATATCTGAATTCATAAGAGCGTCAAAATAATTCATGGATACTCACTAGAACTCTCAGCAGGTTATCATAAGAACAAAGTCTACTGGAGGAAGTTTTACAAATTCCTAATCATGGGTGAATGCAAATGGGATAAAAATCTCAGATCCTTCATTGTTCTTAATAATTTGGGAGGTAATAGTGGGATATTTACAGGAACATAACTTTCTGCAAGAGGAAGTACAGGGCCTCATGGGTAAGTTTCAAGGATATTAAAAGATTTCCTGGTATTTAGCATTGGGTTGTCTTGTCCAAGTAGCAGCCAGGGTTAAGAATCACTGGTATAGAAGTATTAAATGGCATGTACAGGAATAAGCAAATAGTCTTTTATGACAGAAAGGATTGAAGAGAAAATGAAGTCATCAGAGGTTAGGAGGGTTCAGGATCCGTAGGCCAGATGTTGTCCTGTGAACCAAATCCAACCTGCCATTTGTTGTGTATATAGCTTATGAGCTAAAAAATCTTTTTTACACTTTTGACTCTAAAAATATCAGAAGAAGAGTGATATTGAATGACAAATGTAAATTATATAAAATTCAAATATCAGTATCCATAAATAAGATTTTACTAGAACACAGCCATGCCTGTGTTCTATATGTGTTATCTATGGCTGCTTTTGCACTACAATGAAAGGTTGAGTAGTTGTGACAGAGACTGTATGGCCCTCAAAACCATGACTACTTGTACAGATCAATCATTGAAAAATTATTCTAGGAACACAAATTACAGGTGAAAAGGGAATGCACTTAGAAAATGGAGTAGGTAATGAATAGAAGAAGGGGAATATTTTGTGAGACGTGTCACATTGAATTGACAAAATCTGGTTAGAAAGAAAAGGTAAAAGAGGAGAGAAAAAGATTGGTATTTTAGTCCTATTGGCTTGCTTGCCAATATTTGAAGAAGACAAAAGGAGGAGCAAATTGGGGAAGGAGAGGAAAAATAAAAGCAAAATAAGTTTGGCATTGCACGTTAACAATTTGTATATATGCAAGACAGCTAGGTAACCCTTGCCTCAACATTAAAACACATTCTAATGTCATTTATTGCATAGAGTATTGTGTTGTATCTTGTATTAAAATAATCTTACTACATTGTGATCCCTCAAGGATATAGCCCACATTGTAATCATTTAATACTCATTTAATACCAATGCATTGTGTATATAGGTAGCCCACACATATTCTTGAATGGATTAATTTGACTATAAACTTATTAATGGCAAGGATATGTTTTAAGTTGCTATAGACCCCATCAGCACCCACGATAGAGAAAAGAATACTGTAGGCATAAATAAATGGTTTGTGACAGATGTCAAGGGACAAAGCTTTCAACCTAAAGGAAGAGAATACATTGGCCATCAGATTACCACATTTTCTTTAATTAACCAAGGTTCTGTAATATCACTTTAGATAGAGAATTAGTCTGGTCAAGAACTCCTTTCCAAGCTGCTGAATGCTATAGAAGCAGAAAATTTGCTTTATACATTTCTGTCCTCAGGGGACACAGAAAGACAATGGTTGCTATTTTAAAAGACAGGTTATTGGGAAAGTTGACTGTTTAGATGAATGGGAGTACACTTTGGCAGTGAAAAGAATAAACATTAGGGCATTAGGGGAGCCATCAGGAGATGCCATCCCCAGAGGCTGAATAAACCCATCTGCAGGTGATATTCAAAACCATTGTCCACACTTCAGTTGTCTGGTAAATAGACTCTCATACCATTAGGTGAAAAGATAGGTAGTGACAGGTAAAATGGAATGAAGCCTAATCTTTTATGTATATTGAATGCCTGAGGGTCATCTCTGAATGTGTAGATTACCATTTGAGGTTAAATCACTTGCCCGTAGTCACCGAGTAGGAATGAGGGAGAACAAGGGAATGCTGGGAAAAGGTCGGGTGAATGTGTGGCTGCTACTAATCAATAGCAGTGATACCTAACAAAGCTAATGACAGAGTGAGACCAGAAACACAGAGAGTAAGGTCTACAAGCAGGACAAAGGACAGCAGACCATGATCCAAAATGACTTTGGTCTCATGGTGAGTGGCCCTTAACTTAGACCTTCTCCCCTTGTCTCTCCCATCTCACAGCCACTATTACCTCATTACAAATTAGGGTACATTTTCAATGCACAGTATTCAATAAATACTATGGTAGATCTAAAAAGAATAAAAAATATATATTCTCTCCCTTTCCCCACTTGATATCTGTAGGCATTCAGCCCAAAACAACCTTTTTATAGATCTATACCTCTAAGAATCCTAAATTACACTTACTCTTTAGATTAAAAGTATATGACTCTAATAGCCTTCTTAAAGAGTAGGTTTGCCCTAGAATAGAAACATTAATACTTTTTTAGGACTATCTCAGCATAAGGTATCTTGTGGGGCATCTTATCTCATGAAGCCAGCTAAGCAGGCCCAGGCTCAGTAAGAAGGTCCTTTATAAGAGAGAAAAAGAGAAATGACACTGGAAAGCAGGAAACCCCTTGAGCTGACCAAAGCCCACTATTCCCATGACACTGCTATTTACACATTGTTTAAAAGGAAAACTGTCAGCATCTATAATCTTGCGATGGAGCAGATAGCAACACATCTTCATAGCAGTTAGGGTGTAAGAGTCTCCTGACCCCGTTTTTGTGCTTATCAATCATCATGTAGAATTCACCTATGATAAAATAAGATGAGTTGTCCTTTATATTTCAAGAATAACTTTCAACTGAAGAGTTCAAAGCATGAGCCAAATTCTCACATCTTTCTCTAGAGAGCCAAGGCATATGAAGTTCTTTTTAATGTGATCATGATTTTTTAATGATTGTGGAACAGTAGAAAATAGAGTTTGTGGGATGGATCATCCTTGGAAATTGTTCAATGAAAAAAAGGAAAAGTTCATAGAGCCCTCCTATGGAGGACTTAGCCATTAATGAAGTAGAACACTGTGATTGATCATATACTGTAGTCAAGAATAGGATAAATGTTGAGAAAAATACCACATGTCCTTACTCATAAGCGGAACCTGAACATTAACCACGATAGCACAAGGAAGAGATCGGCAGTCCTGGGACACTGCCAGGGGAGGGAGGAAGGTTGGGGAAGGAGTCACACAAAGCGTACCTGATCCTAAATCAGGGGAAGTGAGGACCAGTTGTAGGTCCAAACTTCACCTACACATACATTACTTATGTGCCTAATCCTGACTTGTACCCCACATCTTTATAATAAAATAAAATAAAAAAAATTAATCAGTTAAAAAAAAATAAAGCCATCTTCGTCTCAAGTAGCATGATTAAAAGAAGGGAAAAAGGAGACACACAAGCTCTGAATTTAGTAGATCTGCAATTGAATATAGCCTCTATAAATATCTGTGTGACCTTGAGCAAATGTTTAAATCTCTCTGAAGTTTCACATCCTTATTCATAAAATGAGGATGATACACTATTTGACAGGGTATTGCTAACAAATGTGGCTGTTATAAGATGCTCCCATCCCAACCTTGTTCTCTCACCTCAAGCTGGGTAGACAAAGTTTACATAGAATGATAGCAGTGTAGTTGAGGCAGATTGATATAATGGATAGAACAGAAATTCTTCTTATGCAAAGAATAATAACTACTATTTCTATAGCAACTTTCGGTTTATAAACATGTTAAAATATATTGCAAGCAAGTGATCTAAAGTGAGTAACATCCTCTGACCCAAGCTCAGTGTCTAGATATGGTCTGTAAGGTCCTCTCCAATCCTTTTATCTGATTATTCTGATTACTAAATTGTATAAAATAATGAAAATTTAAAAGGACTAAAATGAACACAGATTCTGATGCACTTAAGAACCTGAAAAAGTGTTACAGGTCATTAGAGCTTACATTGTTGAGAGGATATTCGCAAGTGACAGTGACAATCTGAGTCAAGGCAGGGAGTCAGAACTGAGGAAGATGTGCAAGAATGAGAGAGAATAACCCAGAGAAAGCAAGTAGGAGTATTGAAATAGAACATGAAGAAAGGTCAGAAGGCTGAGGCCAGCATTTGGATACACTGTAAAGCCAAACAGACATGTGATCGGCTATAGTAGGAAATAGGAGCTAATGAAATTCTTGTTTGATTTAGCCTTTCTCCCCACTTCTCCTACACCTATGATTACCATCAGCGTGGACACCCAACACCTTAATAAAAATTTTTCCATATTTTATTTTCTCAAATAGATTTTTTATTTCACCAGGCCTCAAACCACAACTTATAGTCTACCTTTTCTTGTGGAAGAAAGAGAATAGATGTATAATGATAAACACGGAATGACCAACTAGTTAAAACAAATATACTACTTATAATGCTATGATTCACCTGGCTTGGCACTAGAATAGAATTATAGTTAAAAAAAAATGGTACATACAACCAAAGTAATATAAAAATGGTTTTGCTCCAATACTTATTTTTTTGCACCTAGCACAAGGCAAAAGACTTTAATCAACAGCAACACTTCTTTAAAATTTTTAAATTAAAAACTTTTCTCTCCAGTGTATGAATTACATACATAACACCTGCTCTCAGACTTCTCCTCAAAACCACCTAAAGTCATCCCTCAAAACTTTCTTGTTGTCTCCTTCTGGTTCTCCCTCCCCTTCCCCCAAAATTCTTCATCTCCTAAATCCTAGAAAGAATCCAGGAAGGAAGCAAAGAGATACCGAATAAACCAATACAAAAATTTTAAGGAAAGAAAGGAGGAGAGAGATTTTCAGACATTCACATATTAACTATTTTCACACAAACTTCTAACATGTGCGTTGAACCAAATGTGATGGGAATATGTTCGATATTTTGCATTTCATCTATATTTATATACCATAAATGGGCTCCAAAGAGCCTAATTCCACAGATTTAACAAGAGAGGCAAGGAAACATCCATTCCGTTCAGTACCATATTGCCTGGGTTGGCAGAGTCAATACCCCAGCAGAACTCTAGAGAAGAAAGCATACATGCTGCACCTAGACTGGCCCAGACCTTGGAAAATGACTGAAAGCAGGATTTGAGTAGGAAGGAAAAGAGAAAGGCATCTATGTAGCTTCGATATTAATATAAGCTACAAACTCCAAAGTTCCTTAATGGAATTTTGAATTTCTGCTTGTCTAATCTCAAGGGAACTAGACTTCGCAGAACTCAGAAAGCTAACCTTACCTAGTCACTGGTTGCCACTCCTAAAATACCTTTATCAAGGGTCAAAAGTACCACTTACCTCTTCAGTTCCTGCTGAAAATGAGAGCAATTGTCATCCCAGGAGCTAAAGAAGCTTTACCTCTTGTGTCTTGAGGCAGAATTCCTGCAACTCTTCTAATAGCCTGGGGAAAACCAAGAACAAGACTTATTTCTCCAGGGCATGCAAGTGTATTCCTTCCAATATGGCTTTTCCTTTCTCCCCAGTTAGCTCACACGTCCCTTCCAATTAACTGAGGGCAGCCCAGACCCAATTTACATATTCCCACATTAACAAGTCTTCATCTGTTTTTTCTGATGAGCCTGTGCCTACCTACAAACCTCTCCCAAGGTATGTGATGAAAAATCTAATTCTTGGGAGCTGTGTTCCTGCAAGTCACAAAGATGCCCTACATATTTTTTAACTGATCAGTCTAAAAACAGCTTCAGCCAATTTAAACCACTTTTTATAAAATATCATTTGCATCAGGTTTGACAGCCCGCCTGCCACTTTCCCACCCCATCATGATAGGAAACAGCTGAGCTACCAACTCTGGGGAAAACTTTCTGCTGGAAACTGTAACTCAACATTAATGGTCATAGGCCTAGAAGCAGGCCTTAGGTCACATTATGGAACTCAGCCTGCGAACTTAAGCAGAAATTAAATCAATCTGAAGAAGGCAAGGAAAGAGCTAATTCTTCTGTGTTACATAAATGCAGAAAGAGATGCTGGTGAGGCAGTGCTCTGTGGGACCTCTGATAATGGCACAAAAGCTGCTATAAGCTTGTTCTGGGCTCTGTGGGAAACAGAGTCTCCTTCACCAAGAAACATTGCAGCCGGTGATGTAACAAATACCTGGCCTGCAGAAGGCACTTCCCAGCCTTCGTAAACAGTTGAAAAATTCCCTAGAATTAAGAAATTGCCTGCCTCAGACTCAGAACTCTACTTTTATGTCTCCTACCTGCACTTTGTTTTGCTATCCTCAATAGCATTTCCCAACTCTGAAAGAACATGGCAATCTCTACAATTTAGACAACTATCCAAAGACAGGTGAAATATATTGTCTATCTCTTCCCCAAGTGGTTTTAGAAGATGCTTTCATTCAGAAACCGGAACCCAAATTTTGAAATAGAAGCCCATAGTCCTATTTGTACTGGGATGAAGGGTGTCACGTACCTGGACATATCCCTGTCCAGTTGTAACAAGAGGGTTTGGTTTATATTCAGGTAGTTAGTTTTTTTGGTCAGTTGACTCTTCTATGGAGGAGAGAATCTCAGGCCCTTTACTCAACTTATTCAGAGGAATTGAGATCTTGTAAGGAGCAGTCCTAAACTTTTGGAAAAGGTCAAAATCCTAAGAGCTGCTCATTCCTCTCAAGTTCTGCACTTTTACTGTTCCTTTTCTTTTGACTGTTTTTAATCCTGGTTATCCCAAGACATCTTCCTCACTGACTCTGCCTGCTTTTGATCACCTCTGTTTTTCTCTGACCTTGATCTCACCACAGACCCCCCAACAAAGACTGAGGTTGAGATTATTCTCCTACAACCTAAGCACAATCTCTCCTCACTGCACCTTCAGCACATTCCAACCCTGCCTCACCTACTAACTAATATAGAACAGCATTCATTCATTCAATTCATTTATTCAACAATATGTTTTGAGTGCTTGCTACATGCCAGTCATTGTTCTAGGGCTTGGAATATAGCCCTGATAAAAAGAGATAAAAACCTCTCCCTTCTTGGTGTTGCCATTCTAGGATGTCACTTAAAATATTCTCCTTCATCTCTCACGCTTTCCAGCAACCATCCCTACTCTTTACTATTTCTGTTTCTCCATTTGAAAAAAAAAATGAGCCGGGCTCGGTGGCTCAGCCTGTAATCCCGTGCCTTGGGAGGCTGAGGTGAGTGGATTGCCTGAGCCCGCAGGTTCGACACCCGCCTGGGCAAGCGAGACCTCATCTCTACAATAAATCAAAAAATTAGCCGGGCGTGGTAGCGCGCGCCTGTAGTTCCAGCTACTCGGAAGGCTGAGGCAGAAGGATCGCCGGAGCCCAGCAGGTCGAGGCTGCGGTGGCCGG
>CAUYQG010136859.1:0-26156 GCA_963574415.1 Tarsius wallacei | reverse complement strand
CCGAGGTGAGTGGATTGCCTGAGCCCGCGGGTTCGAGACCCTCCTGGGCAGCTTGGCGAGGCCTCATCTCTACAACAAATCAAAAAATTAGCCGGGTGTGGTAGCGCGCGCCTGTAGTTCCAGCTACTGGGAAGGCTGAGGCGGAAGGATCACCGGAGCCCAGCAGGTGGAGGCTGCGGTGGCCGGGAGCGGCCACTGCACTCCAGTCTGGGCGACAGAGTGAGACTCCGACTCAAAAAAAAAAAAAAAAAAAGGCTTGTAATTGCTGTGTCCTTCCCCTGAAGGGGCTTATAGAGATGGATGACTAAAACTTCATCTGGTGTTTTCTCATACTTAGAGTCAGGGCTGCATTGAAATGACGGTAAGCAATAAGTCTTTATTTTATTTTGAAGAAAAGATTCCCTGGGAATTAGATTTCATAGCTCGTTTCCATTCCTCTAACCCAAATGAAATTTAAGCTAATTTCCTCCTGTTCTTGTCTAAGTAAGGATAAAAACCAACTGGTGACTATCCTCTGGGAAATATTCTTTCACATTCTTAGGCCACTTATAACCTTCTGTTCTATGACCTTAAATAATGACATTTCAACGTACATTAAAAAATTTTTTTTTAAATTTTTCTTCTACCACCCAACACTACTCCAATCTCATATATCTCTTTCAAGTAGTATGAAAGATGCAGCAGAAAAGCACTAGCACATTTTTGTAATTATTTATTATAAAAATTAGTAAATGCTTTAATTAGCAGCGCTTTTATTGAACAGATATTAAGATATTTTTGTTGTGTTCTATATGTTTATGGTACAATAAGATTAAGAGGTATGATAACATTGTTATGATTGATTTTACTTACACTCAGGGAAGTATGTAGGTAAAATACTTATTTTTTTTCCTGCTTTAATTACACTATGTGGTTCAATTTTCACAGCCTCCTATAAGGTAAGTTGCATGGCAAGCTAAAATAGCTTCCTCAACTTGACATAAATTAGGTGAAGAAGAGTAAAGGTTTGAACACAGATCTCCCTAGCAATACTAGTGAACTTTTCCCTATACAATTTCACTAGCCCAGGCCTTATGACTTTTTTCAAGACACATGTGTTACAGTGAAAAAGAATCCGTGTGGTAGATGTCTCAAAGTTTATATCACCACAAGTCCTTTGAGAAAACTTCTCAGAGCCTGGACTACCTTTTATTTTTTTGACAGCTTTATTGAGGTATAATGGATATAAAAAGAACTGCTCACGTGTAATGTATACAATCTGATGAGTTTGGACATATGCAAACACTTGTAATGCCGTCACCACAATCAAAGCAATAGACATATTCATCACCTACCAAAGTTTCCTTATGGCCCTTTGTTTTCCTGTTGTGGTAAGAACACTTAACGTGAGATCTACTCTCTTTCACAAATGTTGAAGTGAACAGTACCATATTTGTGCCAGGCTACTTTTAAGTCCTACAGAATATAACTCCAGGGCTATGTGACCGGGCCCCACCAGAATCTCCAGAGACATTTTGTTTAAAGATCCTGGGAAGTGACTAACACCCAGTCAGATGGCATTTGAGTACCCAGAGGCCTGGTGTTTTTACCCTAGGGGTTGACAAAGTCTCATTAACAATGGATGGCACATCAGAAGTTTCATTTGTAATTTAGGAAGTTATTTAAATAAGATTAGAGTTAAGATGATTAGGCTAAAGCTTATGCGTATGGCTCCAGAAAGGAGCAAAATGCTAAATCTTGGAGATGATATTAGGGGGAAAGGATTGGAAATAATTTCAGTGGAAAGAAGTTAATGAGCCTGCTAATCTTATTGGACATGCTGGTAGCATAAGGATCGTTGGAAGCAAGCCAAAGTCTTCTGTTTAAGCTGAGTTAAAAATCTTCTCAGAGTAGCGTGAACATAATGGTAGTGGACTGTTTTATTCCCACTATCATGGTCTATAAACTGACTTGTGAGAGGAAATACTAACATTTTCATTTGCCGTTAAATTTATGGCAAAATGCCTGGAGCAAAGTACTCTAAGACAAGAAGTGACAGCTCAGAGAGGCCTAAGAACCGGACTGAGAGTCTGGGTTTTAACCTTACCTTAACCACTGGTCAGCTGAAAATGAATGTGACTACACCACAGTACCTCTCAAGAGATTGAAACCATGTCAATAACACAACCCAAAGACTATAAACTTGTAAAACTGTGAGGTTTTTCTAAGTGATCTTTAACCCTTAAAATTCTATGACTTCTTTCATTAAATATTAGAATTGACAAAGTGGTAAATTTATAAAATAAATTTATAAGTATTTAGATATCAAATAAGCTATAATAAAAGATTGTCTTAAAAATTGTAAAAGGAATGTAGATAATTTTTGTATGTTACCGTGGGATATAGTATGCCAGTTTTATTTCTATGTCTATTTTCAATGTAAAAATTGTCTACTTAACAAAACAGGCTGACATTTGGTACCCTATTGATGCAAAATAACATTTTGTGTAGTTTTTATGAAGGGGGCTTTTAGTAATTCACAGAAATTACCAATTTCTAAAGAAAAAATATGTGGAAATTCACTTCTTTTGTTTCCTTAGTTATTTTTGAGTTGGGGTCTTACTCCTGTCGCCCAGGCTGTAGTGCAGTGGCACACTCACGGCTACCCCAGCATCGACCTGCTGGGCTTCGGCGATCCTTCCGCCTCAGCCTTCCAAGTAGCCGGAATGACAGGAGCGCACTATCACGTCTGGCTAATTTTTAATTTTATTGTAGAGACAAGGTCTTGCCAAGTTGCTGGGACTGATCTCGAACCCGCGGGCTCAGGCAGTCCAGGAAATTCACTTCTAATAAATGAGATATTTTGTATACAAGTTTTTAAAGCTCATACATCAGAGTATAGTTTTTCACAACTTCGGTCAAGTCATAAAAGGCTGCACAGTTGTGTCTTTAAAATATCAAGACTCTCTTGGGAGACATTTAACAGAAATGTATTTCTACATCAAAAATTCAGATTATACATGAATTTAATAATATATTTTAGAAAGAAAAAGTATTATACTTACAAATCAAAAATATTATAGGTGAGCCTTGCTTCGCTGTCATTGTTTTATTTTTCTTGGTTCATAAACTGGGGTGCATGTTAGAACTGTCTGAATCAGAATCTTGAGAGCTGGAGTCCAGGCCTTTGTGATAGTAGTGGTTGCTGCTGTTATTTGGAAAAGTTCCCCAAGTGATCCTGATACAAACCCCCTGTTAAAAAGTATTAAATTATTACAATTTATTATTAATTTCCCAGGAGACTGTATTTAAGTTATATTTTATAGTGCCTGGTAAAATGCCCCTCATATTAATGCATATTTTATCGTAATGCATGTCCTCCATATTAATGCATATTTTATAGTAATAAGCTATTTTATTCAACAACTATCATAAAGAATGAATACACATAGAATGTCTACTATTGATTTGCCCAGTGTTAGTTGTCTGCACGTGAAAAGCTCAGCAGTTTGTGGTTTGGAGATCGTCTGTTTCTTGACAAAAGTGGAGAATCAAAAACAGCAGCTGTTTCCTGGAGCCACAGCTGACTTTCATCGTAACATCTGAACGAAGTCAAATATAAAGGATAATTTCTTCTATGAAAGGGAAAAGACTTATGTTCTTGTGAAATGTATACATTGAAGTTAGTGTTGTGCATTAATGTTTATAAGGTAATGGACCCATTTTTGAAACTATATACTGAAGGCCACCTCACTGACTTTAAAGTGCATTCCATTACCAATAAAGAGAGCTCTTTTCATACTGAAATCTCACTGAATTACTCTGGGTGGAATTGTAAAATGTAAGTAAAGACAAGACCATGTGAATAACTGTTAGCAAGTGTGCAAATGCAACCGTAGCTTCTTAGCCTTTAACCTGGCTTAGCCTGAGGAATTCTTGAAAATAGAGAGACACTTTGGTTTATGGTGTGTTTCAGAAATCAGACATGTACTCAATCTACTCACTACATATAATATATATGCGTATATGTGCATATATATAAGAATTATTTATATACATTGTGAGACAGAATTTCACTCTGATGCTCAGGCTGGTCTTGGACTCCTGGCTTGGGTGATCCTCACACCTTGGCCTCTTAAAGCACTAGGATTACACATGTGAGCCACTGTCCCCAGCCTCAATATGTATCTCACTATGTATCTTAGTCATCTGTAAATTGTGAAGAGGAATCAATGAGTGTCTAGTGAGTGTCTGCTTTGAACAGTGCTCAATGCTACGTCTTTTGTCAGACATAAGGCAATAGAAACATAGCCTTCTGCCCCAAAGACCTCACAGTCTAGATGTTGAGAAGAGATGCACACACAAATAACAAAGAACTTCCAAAGCTGGTAAATGAACATTCATGTCCAATTACTTGGTAGAGACAGTACAGGATAAGAAGAAAAGAGACAGCAGTGATGATTTGGACAAATATCTGTGGCACATGGAAAGAATAATTTGGAGAAGGTGCAAAGTAGATGGATTTTATGTAGGGGGAAGTGGTCAAGTGATGAGGATGACCGCAAGGCAACCTCTCTGTTTGTGTCTTTAAGCACCAAGATGAAATTAGAGGATGAGAACCAGCACTGTCCATTTTGTGGATTATCAGTTCTCATTAACAACTTATAAAGTAGGCAGCATTACTGTCCCCCTTTTATAAATAGGAAAATGAAACCCAAAGAGATTAAGTAACTTATCCATTGCTGATAATTTTCCTGTTATGATTCTTTTCTCTGAGGAAGATAGTATATTTAAAAAATAAATGTGTATAAGGACTTTTGCTGGTTTAGCCTCATAACATGACTTTTAGGTCTATGGAAAACAGCATTCATTGACTAAAAAGTAAGACTTTGGTTCATTATTAACATTCTGACGTTTAAATATTGGTCTGTAAGGAAGCTCCATTTGGTCCCACATGTGGCAAAGAATATTTGATCCAACCAACATCTGCTCATACCAGAACCAACTAGCAGCTGCTGGCTAAACTTTAAATCCATAGTCTAATATGTCAAATTAGAATGCAGAATCCCTGCAGTTACTTGTTGTCAGGGTAACTGCATTTTTTGATCAGAGAATGCCTTAACCATACCAAAGCCCCTAGTGTGTGGACTGTGGCCTTTAATACCTAAATGCGGTCAGTGAATTTATCTTGAATGATACCATTGTGTGGCTTTAACAAGTTTTACTTATTGTTAAAACTCTGGTGAATTGCATCATATTCTCTAAAATAGAAATAAAGGTTACCTCTTAATTGCACACATATGCACATAACCATTTAGTTCTTTACCATTTAGTTCTTTAAAGCTGCAGACGATCACAGCCTTTCAGTTCTTGTAGAAGTAAAAGGTCTTCCCTAGAGCTAGTGATTTGACTGTGGAGTTTGTTGGAACGATGTGCATTTCCACTGTCAATGTCAGTCATGTTTTCTTAAGACGGTGATTGTATGTGGACTTCTTTATAGAAGAGGTTTGTATCACTTAGCTTGTAATGTTTTTGAAAAATAGACCTAAAAAAGATTCTAAAAAAGATCTCAAGAGATTATTCATTTATTATTTATTGCCAAGCTCTTAAAAAACACTGCTGTGAGTCCTCCAAAGATGTATATTTGTTTCTTCTAATTATTAAAATCTTCCATAGACTGTCTGAAATCATCTTTGTTAATGAAATTGAGTATTTTCTCCATAATAGCTGATTTTAACCTCATGACTTGAAGATAAAATTATTCCTTTTGGATGGAAACTGAACACAGGGTTTTGTCACAGTAATCACTATCATGGCCTGTTACTGAATGTGTCCCTTTACTTTTCTCTTAACTTTTGTGATCTTGGTGTTAGTATATACCCATACGGAAAATGAAAACAAAAATTTCTGGTCTTTTCAAGATTACTCTGAAAATACTTTTAAAATATTGAATTTTGGAAAATCAAATATTTATCGATTGCTCATTATGTGTCAGACACTGTGCTTTACTTAACTGCTTATTCCATTTTGCAGATGAGCAAACTGAGGCTCAGAAAAATGAGATGTCTTCTCTAATGTCACAGAGCTTGAAAGTGGTGAACGTGGGATAGGAACTTGGCCTTGTCTGATTCTAATGCCTGAGCACTGAATTACTGTGTTCTCTTCAGTGCAAACAATGCAGTGTTATTAGTATGTGTGCTAAAACACCATGTATATTGGATGTTGTCTTGAGCTGCTAAATGTGTAGTGATTTGTTATACAGCAAGAAAAGACTAACACACTCTCTAACTCTCGACTGGGTCACACTTAAAAATAATAACAAAAGATCCTTTATTTAGCCTATCGGTGGGAATTTGAACACGTTATTTAACTTATATATGCCTAAGTTTGAATGGTCCTATCTTTCTGATCACATGGATCTGGTTTCCCATCCTGGCTCTGGCATTTACAACTTATGTGACCTTGAGCTTGAAAAAGCTCTAAGTAACTTGGATATAATTATCCAATAATTTAAAGCAACTGGAAACTTGCTTTGATTTCACTGGCTTTTCTGAGACATTTAAAAGAGGAGGAAAATGGAAATATATTTGTTTCTATCCAGCTGGATTTTATATGGTGTCTTAGTTCCATTGCAACTTGAAATTTATGACCTATTATTTTTGCTTTTTATTTCTATGTTCATTTTTAAGATAAAGCTCAGTTCATTTAATAACTATACTGCCAAATACACCTTTGTTTAGTAAGGCAAGCTCTCATTGCAAGGGCTTGTAAGATTCACAATTGAATTAAATTTACAAGATTGGGAAACAAAGTTCTTTTTTTCAATGATAAACAGGAAATGTCCATACTCTGAGTAATATTTTCCACTCATATAGCAAATAAAATGTTCCAACAGATTGTTGTTTCAGTCACATTATTTCAAACTGTATTCCAAATGCCAAAAGATATTTCATGCAATAATTTATTTCTTTTTCAGCTTGAATTAATAGTTATATAAAATTCACATGTGATATGATATGCACCTGGACTGGCCTTACCAGTCTCAAAAAGTGATCACAACTGTTAAGTTTTATCTCTCATTTGAAAGATTAAGGAATTTGTTCTGTACGTTGTTTCTCAAGAGAACATTTTATTTTCTAACATGAGGATATTTCCTAACATGTATACTTGTTTCATTTCCAGTGTAATATATGCTTGTTATAACAAGTAAGAAAGTGAAAAAATATATTACAGAAAAATTAGGGGTGTCCCCCTTTCTCCAAATTCCACTCGTCTGAGGTAACAAATATCAACAGATTTATTTGTACCCTTCTCTAACTTTTTTGAGTCGGAGTCTTACTCCATCGCCCAGGCTGGAGTGCAATGGCATGCTTACGGCCACCCCAGTGTCTATCCGCTGGCTCTGGTGATCCTTCAACCTCAGCCTTCCAAGTAGCCAGAACTACAGGTGCGCACTACCATGCCTGGCTAATTTTTCATTTACTGTAGAGACGAGGTCTCGCCAAGTTGCCCGGGCTGGTCTCGAACCTGCTGGCTCAGGCAATCCACTCACCTCGGCCTCCCAAAATGCTGGGATGACAGGCTGAGCCACTAAGCCCAGGCCCTTCTCTAACTTTTATGGTCAGGAAAACATATTCAAACTTATATAGGATTTTATTAATAATAAATAAAATAAGTACATTTATTAAATAAATAAGTGTCTTGAAGTTTACAGGTCAGCTGGGCAGTTTTGTTTTTTTTTTTGTAGCTGGTATTTTACATGGCATTTACTTTTAAATTTCACTTTCTGATTGTTGGGAATATATACAACTGATTTTTGGGTATGGCTCTTGTATTCTTCAAACATGCAAAATTCACCTTTGAGTTCTAGTAGCATCATTATAGATGCCACTGAGTTTTCTACAAGGATGATCAGAACTGTCATCTGAGGACAAAGACAGTTTTACTTCTTTCTGTCTAATCTGATGCCCCTGCCCCGTCCCCCATCTCTGTCTCTCTCTCTTCCTTATTGCACTGTCTAGAACATCCAGTATAATGTTGAATAGAGATGGTGAGAGTGGATCCTTGCTTGCTGTTTAAGTTAGACAGAGTTCAGCTTTCTACCGTTAGGTCTAGGCTTTTCAATCACTTTCTACAGCAATTCTGATTACACGTACACTAGGCTGCTTCTAATTGTCCTGTAGCTCATCGAAACTGTCAGCTTTTTCAGTCTTTTAAAAAAATTTTTGAGTAATTTTATTGCTTCCTATTTTCAAGTTTACTAATCTTTTATTTATTGTCTAATCTTATTTCTATACCATGAACCACATTTCTCATCTCAGATATTATCGTTTTAAGCTCCAAAAGTTACAGTTG
This sequence comes from Tarsius wallacei, assembly GCA_963574415.1. Classification (NCBI taxonomy): domain Eukaryota; kingdom Metazoa; phylum Chordata; class Mammalia; order Primates; family Tarsiidae; genus Tarsius; species Tarsius wallacei. Next base: position 17,822 of record CAUYQG010136859.1, on the reverse strand, counting down.
AGTATTTAAAATATCTTCCATGCCTCTACTTAATATATTTCATTGTTCCTCTATCTCCTGGAACATGTGAAATGCCAATATAATAACTGTTTCTATGTCCTGCCTACTACTTCTGTCATTTGTGTGACTTCTATGTTAGTTTGGTTTAACTGAGTTTTCTCATGACGGGTTTTATTTTTTTAAGTCTCCATATGACTTATAAGTTTTGGTTAGATGGCAGACATTTTGAATTACACTTTGCTGAATTCTGGATATATTGTATTCCTATAAATATTGTTGAGCTTTGTCTGGGGTGCAGTTGTTATTGGACTCAGACCTTTTGGTCTTATTTTTAAGCTTTACTAGGTGCTAATTTTACTCTCTATAGGGCAAAACCCTTCTGAGTACTCTGCCTAATGATCTGTGAATTATGAAGTTTTTCACTGTGATTATGGGGAGGAGGCACTATTCTCTGTGTTACAATATTCCTGTTACTGTTTCCTCTAATCCTTTAGAGTGATGTTTACCTGCTCTTGGGTAGTTTCCTCTCATGCGTGGAAGGATCAGCACTCAGTAAATACTCGAGGCGGGTCCTCTGCAGATGTCTGGAGTTCTCTCTCTGTGCATCTCTCTTATCTCCCACATTTTACTTGGTGAGCTATAACCTACTAGGTTTCTCTGGACTCCCAGCTCTATCTAACTCCTCAACTCAGGGAAAATTACAGGTTTTGCCAGGGTTCCTTCTTCTTGTGTAATGGTCTGGAAACTCTCTCCGGGCACTATACTGCGAAAATATAGGACGACCTCATTTGTTTTTTGTTTCTCAGAGGTCAATCTCTTTTTTTGCCTGATGTACAATATCTTGAGACATCTGCAGAATGCAAGTTATCTGTAGCAACAAGAAGTCGTTCAGCGGTTCTCAGAAAATCAGGATGAAGCAGGGAGGAAAGATAATGAGGGATTGTCCAGGGGCATGAGGAAGTTTCTGGATAATAAGTATGTTTAGTCTCTTGATTGCAGTGATGGTTTTATTGTATGCATGTCAAAAATTATTCGATTTTATACTTTAAATATGAGCAGCTAATAAAGGCCAATTATTACTCAATAAAAGTAAAATAAATGTTATGGAGAAATTTGAGGTCAGAACGATAGTTTTACCTTCAGTAATCCTTCCTTAAGTTGCTTTTGATAGGCCGGGTGCGGTGGCTCAGCCTGTAATCCCAGCACTTTGGAAGGCCGAGCTGAGAGAATTGCCTGAGCCTGAGGTTCTAGACCAGCTTGGGCAACTTGGTGAGATCTCATCTCTATAATAAATCACACAACAAAAACTAGCTGGGCGTGGTGGCGTGCATCTGCAGTTTCAGTTACTTGGAAGGCTGAGGCGGAAGAATCGCCTAAGCCCAGCAGGTCGAGGCTGCAGTGACCATGAGCGTGCCACTGCACTCCAGCCTGGGCAACAAGAGTGAGACTCCAACTCAAAAAATATATATAGTTTTTGGTATATCATTTAACTCATCCATAGAATTTTAAATTTCAATTACTATATTATTTTTATTTCTATAAATTCCATTTTGTTCTTTTTTACCTCTTCTGAGTCAAGTTTGGTGTTTCTTGCTTATCTTTCCATGTCAATATTTTATATTTTAAACATTTAAATATAACAAATAACATCTTAAAATAAAATATTCATAGCTATTCTGTATTTTATGTCTGATAATTTCTTTAACTCAAGTCCCTGGGGATCTAAATATGTTGTGATTACTCTTTTGTTTCCTTAAGGATGTTTGTTAATTTTTGTCAAGTGAACCTATTCCATGGGAATCCCAAGGGGCTGCACTGAGCACATTTTCTCCAGCAAATATTAGATTATATTTGCTTTTTCCAGAGACCAGGAAATTCATACCATGAGGAATCCTTTATTTTCCTGGATTGGAATTGTTCTAACAATTCAGAGCTACAAATTCAAATGCTCCTATCACGTGAGAGTAAACCTGCGTTTACACTCCATGGGAGAATGCTATTATTTTTCTATCCCTGTTTTAGTCAGCTTGGGCTGCCATAACAAAATGCTATCATTTGGGGTTTGGACAACAGAAATGTTGCTTGGATTCTAGAGGCCAGGATCAAGTGCTGGCAAGCTAAGTTTCATTTTGGTTGTGGGTGGCTACCACCTCACTGTATACCCACATGACCTCTTTTTTGTTCCTTCTCAGGGAGAAGAGAGAAACTCTGTTTCTCTTCTTATAAGGACACTAAAAATCCCATCAAGAAAGCCCCATCTTCATGCTCTTTTCTAACCCTAATCCCCTCCCAATGGTCTACTCTCCAAATGCCATTACATTGGGGCTAGGGCTTCAACATGTGAATTTGGGGAAGATACCACATTTGGTTCATAATAACCCAGAATTGTGGCAGAGACGGACTGTTTTTGTTAAATGGCTTTTCTAGCAGTTGGGTTTTTCTAGTGCATTTTACTTGAGTGTATCAACTTGAGCAGTTCAGGTTCCTGTCTAAATGAACCCTGCAGGGATAAAGAGTGTGTAAGTTGTCTCCCCTTATCATTCCATTAGCGTGTCCTGTGGGCATTTTCTTGGACACAGTTAGGTCATGGTATGGACATATTTTCTCACAGGAGCCTTAGCTTTCTATATTAATTTAGCACTTTAATTTCCACTTAATACTCTTTTCTTTTACCTTTGGGAAATTTTCCTTAATTTCTTGCTGAGCTTGGCAATGCATTTGAAGACATGTTTATTGTAATTTATGAGAATTCAGGTGTTTTCCAAGTGAAGGGTGTTCAGAACATCTAGTTATCCTTCTACTAGAAGTTCAAGTTCTGATGGTACAACTCTATTTTGCCAGAGTCAGGATTGAGAATGTAGGAATACCATGACCAAAAGCACAGAGAAAAGATCTTTCTGGTAGTGTTTGGGGGTCTTATGACAGACTCACAGGAAACGTGGATAGCATGCCAGGCAGTGAGCTTTTCTTGAGGCAAAGAGGCACTCTTGGAATGGCTGGAGGAAAATATTGCAAAGATTTGAGAATACAGATGGTTAGAGCCAGGAGTTTCGTCTTACATATCAGTACAACGTAGGTGAGAGTAAAAGCAGCCTCCACTAGGAAAGTGGCCTTGGAACTAAGGAGAGAGTACACACAAGGATTGTTGTAGAAATAGAGTTCTGTTGAAAGACTTGGCAACTTGTTCGATATTAGGGGTTAGGACTACAGTAACCCGCCCCCCCCCAGAAAAATGCTGGTTTAGGGGGACTTGAAGATGATGATGTCTTTTTTAGAATCATTATTGTAACTTGATTTGTCAGATCTTTTTTTACATTTTTCCTTTATCTGCCAAGAAAAGAGATTAGACATATTTCTGAAACTGTAAATTTTTCTTTGAAGATATGTGCAGGTTGTGAATTATGAAGTTTAGATCGAGTGTGGTTGCCCAATCTTATCCAATTGGGTAAGATTGGGAAAAATATGGAATAAATCACCTATGCTTTTTATGTGTTTTCTTCATAAGCAGATCCACTTTTAACGTAGTGTCTATGACTGCAGACCTGGGAATACCTAAACTGTGATAAAAAGTATTAATTGCAAAAGTTATTTTAGGTGTAACGTTCCCGACGGGAACACAAAAATCTCCTGAATTAAATGGAACAAAGATGAATAGCAAAGTAAAAATGACAAAATTCTGGATGGTTGTCATAAGAATGATGTTATTTTCTCTCTACGTTGACTTTTCAAATTAAATCAAATGCAAGCAAACAAATAACCCCAAAGATTATTAAGACATTTGCCTTGCTCTCAAGAAACCTACATCTATAGGAGAAGACTTATTTATTCAAATACCTAGAAGGCATCAGGAGACTTAAGGGCTTTGAAAAGGTAAAATTGGCCATTGCCTTACTAAGCTATGGGTGGTCATGTGCTCTTGGTGCTATGGCCAGGCCGTATTTCTGGCTTTGGCCCCCTCCCCTACCTTAGGGAGACCAATCTCCTCTCCGTTCTCTCTCTCTCTCTTTCTCTCTCTCTCTCTCTTTCTCTCTCTCTCTCTCTCATGTACTTTCTAAATAAACTGTATTTTCTGATCTAAAAAAAAAAGAAAAGGTAAAACCAGTGTGAACCTGTTGTTAAGATAAACAAAGATTTCACTTAGTAGGGGTTATCTGACTAGACTGGAGAGACATGAAGACCTGTGGTAGGCTCAGTCATAGACTGAGACACAGTTTGTTGTTTTCTCTTTGCATGAAATCATTCTATAAATGAGTACTTTAAAAAAAATGGAGCCCTTACTTGGAAGGCTGAGGCAGAAGGATTGCCGGAGCCCAGCAGGTCGATGCTGGGGTGATTGTGAGCATGCCACTGCACTTCTGCCTGGGTGACAGAGTGAGACTCCAACTCAAAAGAAAAAAAAATGAAGCATTTATGTCTAAATATAGAATAAGAAAAAAACAAAAAGAAAAGCCAGAACTGCAAAAGCCATCCACTTCTATTCATTCATTTAATTTTCATGAAATTCAGAAGACTGTATTTCTTAATGGCAGTAATGGCTATTCACAAATTCTGTGACAAGTTAAGCATAGTCTTTTTTATTTTTTTTTTAATTAAACCTTTTCCAGCTAGGGAGCAACATGTCATAAAATAAATCAAATGACTTTATGAACACTACTATAAACTACAAGTATGTTTTGAACCTTATTGCAGTTCCTTTTCTGACCATCACTCTCTCCCTTGCATCTCCACTGTTTGCCTGGATGGATAAGAAAGGTAGACAAGCATAGTTGCCCAGAGAATGGAACTTAACCCAGTTAGACCTGGGTGCAAATCCAAGCCCACTTCTCAGAAACTGTGTGAATTTGTCCAATTTGCTTAATGGTGCCACAATTTCTTTGTATGACGAAAAGAGTAATACCAGTCTTCAGGGTGTATTCAGATTAAATGTGATAATATGTATAATGCCCTTGGCACGTATAAAAACTCACAAATGATAAATATTATTTCAATCATAGCATCCATATTTTTAAATGGGAATCGTCTTTTTACTTGGCCATAAACTTTATTTATTTTTATTTTTTTAAGTCAGCGTTTGACGTATATTTTTCTAGTCATCACAGCAAATTGCAAATGAGAAAAATACAGTGGTTCAGAAGACAGGTGAGTTCCCCAAAGTCACTCAGCTAGGGGCCATAAAACTTTAGCTCCTTGATAATTGTACTATGCTCATCTATGGCTCTTCAGCCACGGGCACATTTCCTGACGGTGCTCAGTAAATAAATGTTTGTTGGAGGAATGACTCAAATCTAGGTTCAAGTCAATGATGATGAGTTGCACAGAAAGTTCAAAAGATCCATTTTATCCCCAGAACAAATGAACTTTGGGTAGCACTGTGGATTATGTATCTAATTAATTTAAGAACTGAACAGAACAGCTCTGCGGTACTACTTGGAGGTATTTCATAGTAGGAATCAAAATTCAACGAAGTGAACTGTGATTTGAAACCCTGGACTTATCAGTTCCAAAGCAACTTTATTTTGTATCTTAGAGCAAAAACACTTAACATCAGTTTCTCTTACTTTTATTGCAAGATAAAACAGAACTTATTTTGCAGGCAATTAAAAGAGGAATGAATTCTAGACCTTTGGCTAAAAACCAACGTAGAATTCTGCATGAGGCAATGTTATTAATTTGTATTGCCTACAATTAGGTTTAATCTTTAGACTTTGCCCAAAGAAATAAAAAGTCATTAATATTATTTCTCTGCTCCCAGAAGAAAAAAGCAGATGACTCATTTATTAAATTTATCCAGGAAATAAAGTCCTTGAATTATGATGAATAAGTGCTAAAATAATACACATTATTTAAAATTGCCAAAATTGTTATGACAAATTACAGAGAAACACAGGCACTAAAAATTTCAGGATATGAAAACATTTTTAAAAAGGAAGTTAGTTTTAAAACATGCAGAAGTAAATTGGTTATTTTTACATGTAAGTTGCATTGGACTAAGTGAAAAACTAAGTTTTGCTTTCTCCTAATTTAGGACTGGGGCATTTTATCATGAAGATCACCTGCTAGTAATTAAGCTCTTTCTTTTCTTGGATAGAATTATTAGGTCTTGAAATCATTAAAAAAAAAAAAAAAAAAAAAGCAATCCTCCCAACAACAACAGCACAACAAAAAACAGACCAACAACTCTAACTTCAAAGGAGACCAAAAGGCAAAAAACAATCCAGAGAAACAGAAAATGTTTGATACAGAATCAAGGAAGGGTCTTGGCATCTTAGCTGGGATCCCCCCACTGGGAGATGTGACTGGTCAGAGGTAAAGCCACATGTGCTGGCATTTGTCATTTGGGTTGTGAAGTCTTGACAGAAAGTTTAGGTAAAAACAACAACAGCAACAACAACAACAAAACAAAACAAAACTCTGTTAGTTACTCTAGGGGCCTAAAAATTCAGAGGATATAATTGAGTTTTCAGAAAAAAATACGTTGTTCTAGAACTTAGTTCCAAATTAATCCTTAGAAAGTATTACTCTAAATACAAATTTTACATACTGAAATTATCAGAGAAGATAAATTATGTTGCGTTGACTCACTATTAGGGAAATAAATATTTTCAAAGGCTTTTGGAGACTCTATTATATAATTAAGTATGATAGCATATTGTAAATATAAGTTTCAAGGAAATACCATAGACAGATTATGGAAGAGAATTGTGAGAGCTAACATTTGATGAATGCTTTGTATATACCCTGCACTGTACTTTTCTGATATCTTATGTAATTCTCATGGTCACTTTGTGAGGTAGGACTTATAGACTCATATAGCTAATTGTCAGTATATAATGAAACCAGAATTTTAAAAACCATACTATGAAATTAATGTTTGTTCATTGTAAAAAAACTCAAATGCAGAAGGCTGGAAAGTGAAAAGCAAAATACCCTTATTCCTATCACTCATGCTCCATTTCCCATAAACCATTTTTAATATTTTCTTATATTTTTCTGAAAATTTCTAGACATGTAAAATCATGTACCTTTATGTTTATTTCTGTTTGTATTTTCATTCCCATCTCTTTATATATATATATATGTGTGTGTGTGTATTGGGTAAACTATATATATTATAGTTTTGCATACTTTTATTGTTTTAATGTTTAGACTCTGCCAGGATACACTAGATGTTTTGACACTTTTATGTTTTTATTTATTTTTTATTTTTTTGAATCAGAGTCTCTGTCGCCCAGGCTGGAGTGCAGTGGCACGTTCACTGTCACCGCAACCTCGACCTGCTAGGCTCAGGCAATCTTTCCACCTCAGCCTTCCAAATAGCTGGAACTATAGGCACGTGCCACCACCCCCGGCTAATTTTTTGATTTATTGTAGAGATGAGGTCTTGCCAAGTTGCCCAGGCTGGTCTCGAACCCATGGGCTCAGGCAATCCTCTTACCTCAGCCTCCCAAAGTACTGGGATTATAGGCATGAGCCACTGTTCCTGGTCTATTTTGGCATTGTTAATATTGAACTATCTCTTGAAAAGTGTTTCTCTTCATTATGTATATATCCATCTTATTCTTGTATGACTGTGTAGTAGTTCGTTATCTGAATTTGATACAATTTAGTTAACAACATTAATTATTTTCAGTTTCATGCTATTACATTGTCTATTCAACATTGCCTATTGACAGACTTTTAAAATGTTGTCAATCTGATAGGTGAAAAGATATGTCATTGCTGTTTTCATTTCAGTATTTAATCATGAATGAGTTTTATCTTTTTCTCTGTGATTGTTTGGATCTCTTTTCTATGAACTTTTTGTTCATGTGCTTCAACCATTTTTACTATTTGTTTTTTGATCAGAGCTTTTTTATAGTCAGGGAGTCAGCCTTTCGTTTGACGTAAGTGTTGCAAGTAATTTCTCCATTGTTTTGGTAATTTAATGTTTAATTACATTTGCTCAACTGAGTGTTGTGTTGCTTCCGATTCTTCTATAAACCATTAGTTTATTTCTGGGATAGGAGGATGGGTCGCATAAAATAAAGTTGGAGTATCCATGCATTTTTTTGCATAGTTCTGTCTCCCCTGTCATTCTGTGATGTGAAACTATATTCCTGTAAGATGTCACCCATTTCTGCATTTTCATCCTCCCCAAAACATGTTGGTTTATGTGCACCTGTCTATCCTGCATAGGACTGGCAGAAATCCAGATATACTCACTCCTTTGATGCATTGCTGCATTGCAGGACATGTAATGACAAAGTAAATAAATACATAAAACTGTCAGAAAAGTTATCTAAACCATTTTTCTGCAGTATGAAAAAGCAAAATCATATGTGTCTTCTTCTATGAACTATGTGCACATTGGATTTTATGAATTGCTAGAGTTTGAGATTCAGGTTAAGCTAAAAAGCAATTCAATTTATCATTTAAAATCAGCTCATGCTTATAGAGATGTAAGCAATAGTATATCAAAGAATAACTAGCAAGGCCTAGTCTTTATATTTTCTTAATTACATACATATATGTACATACAAATAATAAAGGCTTTGAAAAAGTCAGCACTATGTAATAAATTGGCAGCAATTGCTAAAACAATGAGTTGCTACTCAAACTAGAAAAAAACATTCATGTATGAAGTAATTGCATTCAATAAAAAATTATGTGTGCAATAAATTGTGCAGAACTGAATACAACTAATGTCTACTGCAAATCATCTACTAGACACATTTCTCCCTTAATTCTTATAATGGATTAAAGTGGATTTGTATTTTTATTTTATAAGTAAGGTAACTGAGTTTCAGTAAGGTTAAGTCATTTGCCTCAGGTCATGCAGCTAGTAAGTGGCAGACTTTGGATTCCAAACAAAGTCTTTGACTTCAAGTTATCACATATTACTGCCTCCTGAAAGAAGTTCAGAGAAAGAAGACAAATGTGAGCCAAAATAATCAGAGAAACCATCCAGGAAAAACAAAACCTGGGCTTTCAAAAATGAATAGGATTTAAATAAGCAAAGTTAAATAAAGGGGACTTATTGGATGGGGAAAATTGTGTGAAAAAATCATGACAGTAAGAATAAACATGATATATAAATAAAAGGGAGTGTAGGTTACATACAGCTAATGATAGTGGGCCCTGAATGTCAGGAAAGGAGGTGTTGATTGTATCAGCTACATGATGGGTATTGTGGAACCATTGATTATTATTGGCTAGATTAACAATGTGAAAAATACTGATTTGGGAAAATGGCCTGGCTGGGATGTGGAGTGTTATCGAGAAGACAAGTTCCTAAACTTCTGCTGTAGTCTGTGTTGCTGTAACAAAATACTTTAGACTGGGTAATGTATAAAGAACAGTAATTTATTTCTTGCAGTTCTGGAGGCTAGGAAGTCCAAGATCAAGGCACTGGCATTGGAGCCTGGTGAGGACTTCTCTCTGCCTCCAAGATGTCGCCTTATTGCTGTGTCCTCACAAGGTGGAAAATATACTGGAGGAGAACGAACCCTGTCTCTCAAACTCTTTTATATGAATCTTAATCCCATCCAAAAGAGCTCTGTCCTCATGACTTAGTCAGCTCTTAAAGGCCCTGCCTTTAATACTGTCACACTGGTGATTAAATTTCAACATACGAATTTGGCAGGACACATTCAGAACACAGCAACATCCAAGAGGATAAGTTGGTGGCTATAGGTATACTTCAGGTAGAATGGATGAGAGATGTGGATTAGGATGATGGCTGAATCTGGAAAGACACTTGAAGCACTTTGGAGATGAGAAATAGGAAATAGTTGTATCATGTTCTCATTATTCAATGTTCTCTTGAAAAAAACATGGTCTTCAAACATATTATAGAACCAGGCGCAGATATTATTTATTTATTTATTTTCTCAGAAGTCTGAATTAGCAAAATTTCCAACTTAATCCAGATTTGGGTGGTCAACCTAGCATTTATTGCTTGTCCAAAGAGGGGACGAAACAAACCAAGAATGGTGGAAGAACATAATTGTCATTGACAATTCCTATCAGCATTAAGCCCATTTTAATTTCAATGGAGTATTGCTTAGATTTGCTTGCAGCAAATTCCTTAGTCTAGAGGTTCAAGATATTTCAAGGGCTGCAGCTTCATTTTGAGCTTGCCCTTGACATTGTGTTGACTTCACATCCTTAGGTGTTTTCTCTCAGAGTAGAGAAATGGCAGCACAAACTCCTGAGGTTGTATACTTTCTTTTTCCTATCCAGGGGAAAGAAGAGGAAAGCTATTAGCCACCACGTCACCATGTAAAAGTCCAGGGTTTCTCTTTGATTAGACCAATTTCAGCTCATGTTAAGAATGGGATCCCCTAAGTGGATTTAGGCCACACAAGGGACATGGGGATTATTCTTAGCCAAATGCTGTGGCTCAGGAATTCAGGATCCTGATAGGAAGGTCTTCTGAAGGAATTGATGCTGGAAGATTACCAAAAATTATCATTCTTTAGCCTTAGTTTCTCTGCTGTTCTAGAATATGAGTTGTTTGACTGTCAGATTCATGCTTGATGTACTATTGTTTCCTCCTTTGACACTTAACAAAGAGCACACAGTAGGTAGATATATGTAGAGTTTTCTGTTTGTTTTTCAGGGTTTGTTTGTTGAGTGGATGAATTCATGAGTGAGTTAGGGACATCTCTAGCTTAAAGTGATAACAAAAGTTTATATTCAAAACTATATATAAATATACATGAGAAGTGTCTGTGTAGGTAAGTTTCCTTTGGTCATAGTAGAGAAAATATAGCTAAGTCTTATACACACAAATTAGAAAATCGAATCCTTGATACGTGAGATGGTACACGCAAATATATATTCAGCAATTACATATTTTGCAGTAATACATTTGATTGTAGTGATATTTTTTGCCTGAATATTTGTGACATGCAAGCCTTAAAATTAGATTTTGAAATACTCTGACTTGTGAATGAATTACTTATATAGATTTATTGTCTGTGAGGGTGCAATGTTAACAATTTATCTAAAACACATGATCCAACTTGTAATAATAATAATACTGGTATTATTGTGTAAGCATCTACAAGATGCCTGTTGTTTTATATGTACCAATTATTGAGTTCTTATAAGTAAGAACTTATAAGAACTGATTTACTGATAAGAAGACTGAACTAGAGAGAAATTAAGAAGACTGAACTAGAGAGAAATTAAGTAAGTAGAACAAAGATAGAAAATAATGACAAGAATTAAACTAAGAAAAACATGGTCCCTAAAATGCCCTTCCATTATGTTACCTGCCTTTAGTTGGATTCCCAGTTGCAGTTCCTTGAGACATGGATTTATGAACAAATGATTTATGAAGGAAAGACCAGGAACAAGCACTGGATTGGGAGGCAGAGGCAAGAAGAGGCAGGCTAGGGAAGAAGAAGCTGAGCAAGGGTGTGATCCAGTTGCAGTTCCAACCTCAACCTAAACCCATGGAGATCATGTCCCATCTAAGGTCAGGTTGCTGGACATGCTCGTTTCTGTACCTTTCACCTGCCCCAGAAGTATGTATATTTTTCTGGTACTTACTCTCTTCGGACTAGTCCTCCAGGGAAAGTCACAGGTGCAAGTTCTAGACTAGAACCCGAGTGATGGGTGCACAGAAAAGGTTAAAGGGACGTGATCTTGGTAGAGCACTGATACTATGTGTTTATGACCCTGCCAGTTAAGGTGCAAGTCTATCAGTGTGTTGGTTATGGGCACCAGAGTCAAACCTGGTTGCTGAGCCCTTAGGCAAGTTTCTTAACTTATATGTGCTTTATTTTCCATATCTATAAAATGTGTAATACTTCTATTACCTGAGCTCATAAGGTTGTTTTGAGGATTGAATGAATGTATATATTCATCTAGTCTGTGAATAGACAAGAGCTGGTTGGAAAGCAGAGCTTTTATGATGCAACTTATTCACGGCATGTCACACAGTTGGTTAGTGGCACAGCCAAGACGTAACCTCCAAGAGACTACTACTTCTTGCTGGACACATATGTGTTAATTTAAAATTGACTACTTCTTGCTGTCCACAGATTGTACCGAGTTATAGGTAATCTCTGGTTTACTGAATATCTCAATTAATTGAAAATTAATAAATATGTTCATATAGGGCCAGAGGTTACCTTAGAGTTCATATATAACTTATTAAAATTCAAATAACAATGTAGACACTAAACATGCTATGTTATAAACTTTCTTAAAAGTAATTTTGTTTTGTTTTGTTTTTATATTCTTGGTATAAGTCTTGATACAATTAGATCTTTGGCAAAAGAACCTGATTAACTGACACTCAAAAATAAATGATATAAATCATAATGTGTTATTCTCGCAAGGGTATTTTCATATTCATCAAGTAAAACAGTCTTAATGGTAAGTACCTAGGTGGAAATTCATAAATCAGCAAGCAAAGGAGAAAGACATTTGTGTATATTGGAGGGTGGGTTATTTTTCTTTCCACATCACTACTCAAGGACTTTTACTGAGGCAACTTTGTTTAACCAACCCATATTCAATTAAGAATAGTAAATAAACTGGAAGAGTAAAACTAAAGCAAAGTAGTTTTATGTATCAATGTTCTAAAGAGAAGGAAAAAAAGACAGTTTCAGGTGGCACATACATGAATGCACATACATATTAATAAATGGGTGATATATATTTACTTGTGTTCAATTATTAATCGGGACTTTGGGTTACAAGTAACAGAAATCCAAGTGGAACTAGCTTACGAAAAAGAAAGGAATGTATTGACGTATTAAGAGGAAAGGTTAAATAAATAAACCACGGCATGGCAGAGATGCAGCTGGTTTTAGAAACAGCTTAAGTGAGGAATTCGAACTCTGTCAAACCTGCCTTATCTTGTCTCTGGTACCTCTCTGTGTGCTGACTTCATAGTATCCCACTGCACACTGGCTTCTTTCGTGTGCTGAGAAACATTATCCCTGGAAGTTACTGAACCTCACAACTAACATCCAGTTTCTAGAGGTGGCTGGATTCATTTTCATAGTTTGAAAAATTCCAAGATGGGTTAGGCACTCGTCCCTGAACTGGTCAATTGTGGCTGGCAGGACAAGGTCAGGTATGAAGATGGTAGTTCCCATGAGAATTCAGGATTGCGGTAAGGAGTGAGTTATTTCCCAGAAGCCTCCTCTCCTTCATTTCTTCCCTTTTCCTTTTTCCTTTTCTTCATCTCTATCCCACTTGCCCTCTTCTTGACATTCCCTAGTGGGCTTTAGCTGACAAGTCCATTCATGCTGTAGCCCCTTGACACCATCTCGGCTAGCCAGGGTTTGCTTTTAATCCTGACCTTCTTCAGAGCGGAGTGCCCATGGAACAAAGATGCCCTTCCCTTGCTAATTTGGGTTGCCTCTCACAACTTGGATATATTGCAGTACTAAAAAAAAAAACCTCTCCATTAAGGATGAGGATAGGACAGGAGAGAACGGGATCAGCAGATACCTCTGAGCATGATCATATATATAATCGTTCATCTACATGGCTAGTTCTGGTTACAATGTTCCCATAGACAGAATCACTTTAGGAGCCAGCTGACCTTTGGATAACTTTTGCCAGAGATGGATTATGGGCTTTTGTGTGGGCAGCAGCCTGTGCCTCGGGTGGGAATAGAAAGCAGGGTGCCAGGAACAAGAACGGGCAGGTGAAGAGCGACTGGGGATTTACAGAATTTCCAGCTCATTACAGATTCCGCCCATCGCCTCCCTCCTTTTGTTTTAATTTTTTGTTTATTGAGCTGCAAGTTGTTTTTGGAGAGCTATGTTTCACTTGTCCACTCATGTTTTAACAAGCAAGGAGCCACATCTTAAGTGGGTAGACTTGGAAGAATAAGATTAGGAAAATTGCTCCAAAGGGCTCAAATAGCCTTCCTATGTTTCTCACACAGAGCTCCGTGTACTTGGCCCAAAGAAAGGCACTCGCCCCCCCTTTTCACCTCAAAAATTAACAAGTAAAGCAAAATATGCTTATATTGAGCTATAAATTTTAAAAAACCCATTTAACTGTAATCATATAAGGGAAACGTGTATATTTTCAGGGACAATCATGACCTAGGTGTTAATGTACAAGTCTTCAAACTGTTAGTTAATGAAAGAAAATGGAGGATGTCTGAACTTCCTAGGGCTGCCATAATAAATGACCACAAGCTGGATAACCGGAAATAGCAGAAATGGATTATCTCACAGCTTTGGAGACTAGAAGTCTAAAATCAAGGTGTGGGCAGGGCCAGGCTCCTTCCAAAACTCTAGGGAATAAACAGTCTTTCCCTGACTCTTCCAGTTTCTAGTGGCTTCTGGCATTCCTTGGTTGGTGGCAGCATGACTCCAACATCCACCTCAATCTTCTCATGGCCATCTTCTCTCTGTAGTATCTTATAAAGATGCTAGTCATTGGATTTAGGGCTCCCCCTAATCCAGTATGACCTCTTCATAACTAATTACATCAGCAATGACCCTATTTCCACAGAAGGTCACATTCTGAGGCTCCAAGGGACATGACTTTTGAGGAAACACCGTTCAACGCTGAACAGGAGAATTAAGCAAAAATTATCTTTCAGCAAGTGCTATTGTTCAGGTAATTGCTTATTGGAAGGCTACAAAAAGCATGTGGATTCTTAAGTTTACCAGTGCTCAGTGGCTTTCAAAGGAAGTTCTTCATGAACGGACTCTGTTTTCAGGGCAGAGGCTGGTGAAAGGGAACCAGCAGGCAGGCACAAATTGGCCAAGGGCCCCTTCCTTCAATGACAGAAGAATAACTTATGTTTCCCCTGAGATTTTCTTACCTCATATTCTGAAATAGTTTCTTGGTTCTAAGTTCTAACGAATTCTGCAACTCTTAGAATTTTTGTGTCTTATCTTCCCTGACTTTTTCAAAACTTTCTAGTGATTTTAGTCACTTGGTCTCAGGTTCTCCATGTCTCATCCTACTAGAAGAAGATGACACCAAGTGTGGGATCTTTCAATTATTTCATAACTTGATTCATTTTTAAAAATGGATATATCGAATGAGTTGCTGACATTTAAGATTTTTCCATTATATTGTGTTCTTTGCATCATATTCCACCCCCAGCTCTGCCCTCAGGCGAATACAGTACAGATGGAAATTCTTTTCTCTCTCACTAAAATAATCAAGACATTTGCCGACAGCTGATTAGGAAGTATGCGTGGACTGGGAAAGGTTTTAGAATAGCTACTTCAGGGAGAAGAATAGAATGCAGAGCAAAATAAAAGAAAGATGGGTGTGTTGAGGCAAAAGTGTGAGCTCTTTATGGATAGTTGTGAAAGTACATGCTCAGTATCCCAAGCAGAGGATGAGAAGGGACAGGTCATAGGGGTAGTGAGAATCTGGGTCAGTTGTAAGAGAGCTGGTGAGTAAGTCGCTCAAGTGGCCTCCCGGGAGAACACAGTGGCTGAGCAACTGGAAAGGCGTGAAAGAGCTAATGGGGAAAGAAAGAAAATTTCAGAGTGCAGTCCTGCGCAGTTCCAAGGGCAGGTGTGACAATGGGATTCAGTTGCTGAAGTGGGACGCAGTGTGGGCCACTGGAGCTGCAATCATCAAGTAACCAAGAGGCAAATGCATGTAATGATTCAGCCTCATTGATGTTGGCTTCATGGAAAGGGTAGTGGGTTCATTTTATCTTACTTCAATAAGCAGTGATTAAGTGCTCTGTGCAATGCAGGGCCTGTATTGGGCATATTTGACCTGCATAAAGAGGGTAAGAAAAGATAATGGGCCTAGAAAAAATGGTCATTTCCAAGGTCAGCTTCACGGTCAGTGTTAATTTCCACCTTGGTCTTGGCTATACTTTAGCAGTTGCTTGTTGTTCTTTTGTTCCTTTACTGCTAAGATGTCCCAAGTGTGTCCCAAAGCTTCAGTTACTTGTTCTATGTTTCACTCTTTAAAAGAATTCTCCAGGTTGAAGTCTTCCGTTTTCTTTTTCATCTGTGATCTAGTTCCAGGCTGTTCCTTTACTATGCAGTGTGACTAGCAAATAACCCTTAGCTGCCAGGTCCTTCTCATCTAGTCTCCAAGGCCATACGAAGGTGGGCTCACAGGCCTTCCATCTATTCTGGGTCTCTACACTCCACCTTTGTACAAGAACACATGATCAATAACACAATTTGATGGTATCAGGTGGATGTCATTCCATATTTGTTCTTTCCACTTATTTCCATATGGACTGCTTTATATTTCTTTATATTTATTTTTTCTGCTATAATATAGCCAAGCTACAAGGAAATTAAATTAAATGTCCACTCTAATCTCAGAAATACCCATTTATCTATGTTTGTATACTTTATATGTCCATAACCTTATTTAATAATTCCTATAATTTTAACACTTTTTGACTAGAGGCAACTATTGGCATTCCCACGTTGTGGTTTATCACATGACATATGTGATATACTCAGAATAAGGAACGCTTTTTACGTGCAGCTTCTAACTGTGCTGATTCATTATGGCCTTATTTTTCTCAGAAGTATTTTAAGTAAAGAAGTATATAACTCCACCATCGTTTCAAACAAGTCCTAATGCACAAGGAACTGTGTTTTTACCTGTGGCCAGGTACTCAGCACATCAGAAAGAGTTGTTTCATGCGTGCACTCAGTATGTGTGCCTCACTCTGTGAAGAAGAATATCACAAGGGTTTAAAATACAAGGTTGTGGCATGTGCCTGTCGTTCCAGCTACTTGGAAGACTGGAGTGGAAGGATTGCCTGAGCCCAGCAGGTCGAGGCTGCAGTGACCATGAGCGTGCTGCTTCACTCCAGCTTGGGTGACAGAGTGAGACTCCAGCTCAAAAAAAACCAAAAAAAATTTGGCAGTAGTGGGAAACTGCCAGGGAAGGGGGGGTTTGGAGGTGGGATTGGCAGTAGTGGAAATCTGCCGGGGGAGGGGAGGGAGCCCACCTCATCAACGAGGGTACCTGCATAATGAACATTTGAAAACATAACCCTGAATTGTACCCCGCATTCTTAAAATAAAAAAATTTGACCAGGCTCAGTGGCTCAAGCCTGTAATCCCAGCACTTTGGGAGACAAAGATGAGAGGATTGGCTGAGATCAGGAGTTCGAGACCAGCCTGCGCTACTTGGTGAGATCTCATCTCTACAATAAATAAAAAAATTAGCCGGGCGTGGTAGCGTGCGCCTGTAGTTCTAGCTACGTGGAAGGCTGAGGCGGAACGATTGCCTGAGCCCAGCAGGTTGAGGCTGCAGTGGCCGGAGGAGTGCCACTGCACTCCAGTCTGGGCAGCAGAGTAAGAGTCCGACTCAAAAACAAACAAACAAACAAATAAATAAATAACATCATTTAAAATGTAAAAAAATACAAGTTTGATGACTTCTTAAAATGTTTGTGAAACTGAGTGAGGGAGCAGAAGATAATGAACAACTGCCACCTGGAGATTGGTAGCAGTGTCCTGGCATCATCGGGCACTGTAAGCATGGCTGAAGCATTGTGGGAAATTCCATCCTATGAGAGCATGCGGGAGTGGCCCTGTCCTTCCTGGGTCAATGTGTTCCCATTTCCTTCCAACTTGCATCCACCACTAAACAGGGCATGCTTGTCCTTAAGGAACATTCTTGGTAGCTCATGTAATTAGCTCCTACGGTGGTCTTAAAATTCCTCTCCAGACAGCTGGGCTCGGTGGCTCAGCCTGTAATCCCGCGTTTTTGGGAGGCTGAGGTGAGTGGATTGCCTGAGCCCGCGGGTTCGAGACCCGCCTGGGCAAGCAAGACCTCATCTCTAGAATAAATCAAAAAATTAGCCGGGCGTGGTAGCGCGCGCCTGTAGTTCCAGCTACTCGGAAGGC
>CAUYQG010136858.1:0-29050 GCA_963574415.1 Tarsius wallacei | reverse complement strand
CCTGTACAATGGCCATTTGTATACCTAACCCTGAATTGTTCCCATCTTTAAAATTAAAATAAAGAAATAAAGTTAAAAATAAATAAATAAATAAGTTTAGAATCCAGTTTGAAAGAACACCAAGAACACTGCCAATCTCATTAGGCCTCAATTTCCTAAATTTTTTTTTTTAACTAGAAGTTGGATTCAGTATTCTAATCTACATATTCTGATTTAATAGTGGATATATATTTCACCAAAAAAAAATGTCTTAGCCTTGAACCAGGAGCTCTGTGAGGTTTATTCCCTCCTAATTGGAACAGTAGTAGTTATTTCACAGGCATTTGCAAGAACAAGTGTTTTAATTGTCACAGGTAATTTCAGAACCTGCTAGATAAAGTGGCTACAATATGTTTGCACATCAGATATACTCTGGTTCAAGTTCATATCCACTTTAATGTTTAAATAGCTGGCTAACTGCACTCTTCTGGACAAAACAGGAAAATTCACCCTCAGGCTTCTAAATCCAAGACAAATTATGCTCATGGCATGAACAAGGAGACTGTTAGGTACTTTCAGAACTGACTGTATTTTTGGTGTGTGCTTTATTTTATCCTGTTTTATTCACAAAGAACACTGCTACTAGTTCACTTGGTGCAGCAATTTGAGAAGCAAGGACTCAGGTTCTCTCTGAGACCATACCCACTTGGTAAGGAGGTCTCTGCTCACCAGAACTCCCTCAGTAGTGTGAGAACAGTATAAAGAAAAGAGCTAATTCAAATTGCACAACCAGATCCAAGTGAAAAATCTTTAGAAAATGAATCCTTTGGGGCTTTAGATTCATAAGAAAAAAGATGTATTCCAATTTGAAAGAGCAGCATCAGATTGTTATTTTTAATAATTCAGTGTCTACTTTTTTGTTTGTTATTTCAATTATCAGTTATTATTTTGCAGAGGAGTACTATTTACTCACTGAGCTTTTATCAGCAAGCTGGCAATAGGACAAACAACCTTTTATACATAATGCTTTCAGGGATTTTCTTTTTCTTCTGGGTGAAACCACTCAACACAGCAAAAATAAAGAAAGGAAGAGGAATTGGTGAATGCTATTCTCCACAAAGCATGAAGAGATTTTTTAAAATAAAAAGGAGTGCAATTTCACAACCAATTACATTCCTAGCAAAAGCAATTCACAACTAATTATGAGAGAAATTTACAACCTTTTAAAGCATGAATATGAAGAGCAAATGAAAAAATAAGGCTTGAAATGATTTGGAATCCTACATATTAAGCATACTCTTTATATCACATTTTAATGTCCATGTTAGATTCAAGTATATCAGGTGAGTAAAGAAAGAATATCACTGAATTAAGGATAATGAATAGGAAAACACTGCATACCCTGAAGCCTGATCTTACTGATTTAATCAGATGTGTTCTGCATTCCTTCATGTGTCATATCTTAAACATCCAAACATGTGCTATTCTCAGGGCCTTTGCACGTGCTTACTCCCACTTGGATACTTTTGTCCTCAAATCTGCATAACTCACTCCCTCACCTCCTTGAAACCTTTGTTGAAAGATCCTTCTTCAGGGATGCCTCCGGGACTTCATGACAACCTGTAATCTTATCCACTGCTCCCAAACTCTAGCCCCTTTTATTTGTCTCTATAGCATTTATCACTGTCTAACATAGAATACAACCTCATTATATATCTTGCCTATTGTCTAGCTTTTTCTAACCAGCACAGAAGTGAAACAAAGCTCTTTTTGTCTTTTTTTTTCATTTCTGTATACTTTCTACATTTAAAAAGGGCCTGGTACATAGTAGTATGACAAGTATTTCCTGATTCTGCAAGTGTACATGAGATTCTGACAGAAACAGAATACAATAAAAAAAATATATATTTTTAGAGAAAATAATTTCCCTGATTCTCTTAGTTGACCTTAATCAAAGATAGTATACTGATTGGTCTTAATTTACCAGGAAGCAGCTATTTAAAGAGCAAAATTGCCAATTACTAGAGGTTAGTTCACTTTCATAACACTTGTCTCTTATAGTTTGGTCTTTATTAATAACTGTGTGTCCTAATGGGATGGTGTAGAAGAAGCAAACTATGATGTTTTTGTTAGAAAACCAAACTACTCTCTAGTTCTCTCTCACTCTTATTACCTTTGTAGAGGTCAGCATAGTGACTGAGATTAGTATTTATTTGGGTTCTTTTGAAAAATCATCCTCATTCTTCAAATACTATTTGGAAGAAAAAAAATGTTTGTACAATTATACTTTTTTTTTTCTTCTGTCACCAAAAACACAAATTATTATCATACATGTGCTTTTCCAGTTTTGGCAATGGAGTAATGCCAGATGATATAAACTTTTTGTTGCTGTTGTTGTTACAGTTGCAGCATGTCAAACCTTCATATTATTGTTTCTTTAGGCTGGAACACAAAATCTCAAACTGTATATCTGGTGATTAAGAAGAAAGAGATTCTGAATCCAAAAAGCAATTAGACAATTGAGAAACTCTCATTTAGAATTAGCTTAATTTTTTTTAGTTGACAAATAATAATTGCACATATTCATGGGGTACATAGTGATGTTTCAATACTTATAATGTATAGTGATCAGATCAGATCAGAGTAATTAGCATACCTATTATCTCAAATATTTATCATTTCTTTGTGTTGGAAATGTTCGATATACCTAGACTGTTCTCTACACTTTCAAAATGAACAGTAGTACCCTGCTGAAGCCCCAAGATTCAAGATGACAATCAGACAGAGAAATTATAGCAATCAAAGAGGGATAATACATTTCCAGATGATGCCCCTAGATGTATTTATCTTGTCATTCTCTAATCAAGAGAGGAATTCAGAGTCAGGAGTATAAGAAGACTCGTTAACATCTGAAGCCTCTACTTTATACAACACACACACAGACACACACACACACACACACACACATGCATACACATACACACACACCCACACACACATATCTATGCATTACTACACTAAAAGGAAATTTTCCTACTACTTCCCACTTAGAAGTAATACAATCTCACAATTATGCTAATATAATAAAATAATTATTTTAGACACCTAATATAAACCATTCAGTCTGACATAATTTTCATCTCTCAGCCTCTTTATAAATAACCACTCCAAACATCTCTTTGTAAAAGGTGAAAACCTGAGGCATAAACTTCATTCATATTTTTCACACTTTATAGCAGTCTTTTGAATTAAACCACATCTATATCGCTTCTCTGATAAAGCTGCTGTTGATATATTTTTAGAATAACCTTATTTATAAAAATGGTAGTTTGGACTGATCACTCATACTTCTGTAATGCAAAGATGACAAAACACTCAATGCTACTAATCAGGATTAAGATTTAAATATACATTTAACTGTTGTAAACTCGAGGGTTTTTTTTTTTCTTTATGCTTTAGGAGATTATTTCCCTAGACATCTTTCTTCTCTCTGTCTCTTTCTTCTTTCTCCTATCTTTTCTCTCCCCATTATCTCCCTTTCTCTCCTTTTCTCCTTCCCCCACACTCCTCCTCTAAACCTGAATCCATCATTTCCTGGCCATTTAACCCTAAGCTGCTTGCTTTGCTTTGCTGAGTTTCAATTTCCACCTATAATATAGGGATAAACTTGACAGGGCCGTTGATAGGATCCATGATGATGTATGCCAAGCACATTGCAAAACACCAGACACATAGTACACCCTCAGCAAATTGTGGTTACTACTGAGACGATTGACCTTGCAAGATAATACTTTTTCAAGTCAAATGGGAAGAAGCTTTTCTGTTCAAGACTTTCTAAACATGCAATGTTTCTTGCATGATTTATTTCAGATATGATCCTAAGTCTAATTAAATACACTATTGAAATGAATTGCAATACAACAACATCTACAAATTAGTTATTTGTTATACCTAGTCACCTATATTGAATCACAAAATCATTTTCTATGAATTGATATGGAATACTGCACTTGCTACATATATTTTCTAATTGGTCTTTATTTTAAAACTGAGAAAAAACATTTAATGAATTACACAAAAATTATTTTCACTTTTCAATCTAATATATTTTTAAAATGTATGGGCTGGACTTTAGTTAATAACAATATATTAATACTAGTTCATTAGTTGTGACAAATATACATAGTAATATAAAATGTTAACAATAGAGGAAATTAGGCATGGAGCATAGAGGAAGTATCTGTATTTTCTTTGCAAATTTTCTGTAAATCTAAACTATTCTAAAATAAAAAGTATATGTAAAAATTCAAAACTAACTCTAACCCCGTCAAGTTCCAAGAGGAAAAACTTGATAAAGTGTCAGCTCAAGAATTTAGCATAGACTTTTAAGAGAAGTAATATGCTTCCCTCTATTAAATCACGTTTATGTTTTCTTACATATTCTAGAAATTAGCTTGGCTTTTGTGCAGAGGCTACAGATTTCCAGGTCATCAAATTTCCATTTATAAATCTCATTAAATCCTATCATTTTAATTGAAAGCTTAATTAGTGTTTTGTGCTTTTGGACAGATCTCACTCAGGAAAAGTACATAACATAACCAAGCTTAGTCTATCAAAAGGGGGACTAAGCTTGTTTTACCACCAAAAGTGCTCACCAATGCTAGATTTTGAATGTAATTGGAGGCTGTGGGAGACAAAAATCCTGCAGAAACAGATGTTATACAAATCAGTGGTACTAAAGTTAAATGAACATTTCTTCAGTTGTGACAAAGCCTAGGTGTGTCACTGGTGAAAAACTATTGGAACAAGAAACAGTTTAATTAACATTTTGTAAACCACATACACATGTGTGATCAAGGGCAAGATACTTTTTGTTACTTATCAATAATATGAAATTATATGGAAGAATCATCCTGCTTTATTATTTTTATTTTATTTATTTTTTTAGAGACAGAGTGGCCTAGGCCAGAGTGCAGTGGCACAATTATAGGTTGCTGCAACCTTGATCTCCTGGGCTCAAATGATCCTCTTATCTCTGCCTCCCTAGTGTCCAGGACTACAGATGCACACTACTACAAACAGGATCTTAGTATGTTGCCCAGGGTGGTCTCAATCTCCTGGCCTCAAGTGATCCTCCTGCTTCAGCCTTCCAAAGCACTGGGATTACAGGTGTGAGCCACCACACCCAGCCCCATCCTGCTTTATTGAATATCTACCATTGTTAAGCAATGCAAGATACAATAATGAATTAAGACAGACAGTCCTTCTTCAGATTACACAACTTATTGAGACAATCACATAAAGTGTGTCGCCTCAATTTGTTCTACAATTAGTTTGCTTAGGTTAAAAAAGAAACAACTATAGAGTTTAGAAGGATCACAAAGGTCAATGTAATATTACTTTATGAAAACCTTTTATGTGTTCCCCTATTTAATAACAATTGCGTGCATTAAAAGCTTTTATTTGTTCCATAGACTACCTTTTTTATTTTTATGATGCAAAGGAAGGCGATTCATGAGACAAGCTATGAAGACAGTCTTTTAGGTCGCTTTGGTTCGTGAGTTTCCCATTTGTGGCAATCATTAGGCAAACAGGCTATGTAATCTGGAATCCAGACTTACTTAGTCTCTAATGCACTAATAACGTCTTTTGACTTATGCAAGCAATAAGGAAATAGTCACCCCTGATGCAATCTGTTGTATGCATTATTTACACCCTCAAGTACATTAGCAAAGAATATGAGAAGCCAGGGGAAAATCAATGGAGCCTGCTTTTCTGCCCCGTTAGTATTGTTTCTCTGTGTTATATCATACATAAGGCATTTTCCCCGATGAAGTAGTGCATGCTGTACTTTCAAATTCTCGATATATATACAGAATTCCTTCTTCTCCACAGGGAATACTTTCCAATGTTCCCAGTGGATGCCTGAAATAACATATAGTAGCAAACCCTGTATATACCATGCTCTTTTTTGTTAGTTGTTGTTAATCTCTTACTGTACTACTTTATAAATTACACCTTAGTATAGGTATGTATGCATATAAAGAAGCATGGAGCCGGACTCAGTGGCTCAGCCTGTAATCCCGCGCCTTTGGGAGGCTGAGGTGAGTGGATTGCCTGAGCCTGCGGGTTCGAGACCCGCCTGGGCAAGTGAGACCTCCTCTCTACAATAAATCAAAAAATCAGCCGGGCATGGTAGCGCGCGCCTGTAGTTCCAGCTACTTGGAAGGCTGAGGCGGAAGGATCGCCGGAGCCCAGCAGGTCGAGGCTGCGGTGGCCGGGAGAGGCCACTGTACTCCAGTCTGGGCGACAGAGTGAAACTCCAACTCAAAAAAATAAAATAAAATAAGATAAAAAATAAAAAAATAAAAATAAAAATAAATTAAAAAACCAAATTATTATGTTTAATAAGTTATTCAGTTAATTATTATTTCTTTAATGTTTATAAGTCTAATCAATTTTTTTTCTTATCTTGAGTCAGTTTTGCTTTCTTAGGAGATAGTTTAGTTCCTCTAAGTTTTAAAATTTAGTGGCATAATGGCATTTAGAATATTCAGTTATGGATTTTTCCATTGCTACTGCAGCTCCATTTTTTCTCCTTTTCATGCCAAATGCTAGTTATGAGAATTTCTTTTAACCTCTAGATAAATCTTATCTAAGATGTGTTCATTTTATTATGCCTGTAAAGAACAAGTTTATTTTCTTTAATTCTTTATTGTGTCTTTGTTTGCAATTTTATAAATTTTCAGTATCATCATTTTTTTCTTTCTACTTTCTTATATTATTTGGTTCCTCATTTCTAACTTTCTGAGCTTTAATTTTTATTTTATTTATATCATCCTTTAATTTTTTTCTTCTAACATATGCATTTAAAACTATAAATTTCCCTCTAAGTGCTGATTTAGCTACATTTGGAAAGTTTTGTCATGTAGTGGTTTTACTATTTTTCAGTTTTAAATATTATATCTTCCACAACGCATGAGTTATTAAGAGTACAATTTACATTTTCCAGATACGTTCTTGGAAGAGATTTCTAATTTTATTGCTTTGTCATTAGATAATGTGATCCACGCAATATAAGTTCCTTGACAATTTGTTGAGAATTACATTGTGGATAAATTGGGGGTAATTTTGAAATTGATCTCTGTGTAATTAGCATAATATGTATGGTCTAATTTTTGTGTGTCAATCTTACCCCATTTTGTTTAATTTAATTTTTTTGTTGTTGCTCAGATCTGTAACTTATTTTGTTCAATTTTATATTCTCACTAGTTTTTTGATTGCTTGAATTATTTATTACAAAAGTAAAAGTGCTAAAAGCCATATCATGATGGTTATGGATTTATGATATATTCCTTTTTTCTTGTAATTCTCACATTATTTGCTTTATGTATTTTGAGTCTATAATGTTTGGTGAACACAAGTTCAACATTGATATATATTCCTTCTGAACTAATCCTTCTATTATTATATAATAATGTTCCTTATATAATAATGTACTTTATCCTTAACATTACTTTTTGCCACAAGTAATTATGTGATATTAATAGAGTCACATTACCTTTGTTTATGTATTATCCAGGCATATTTTTAAATCTTTTTTTCAATATTTTGGGGATACTATATTTAATTTTTTCTCTTAAGAAGAATAATAGTTCTCTACATATATTTATAATTGTTACTGGTCAATGTGGATATACCTTTCGTCACATATTTAACTTTTTCTTTATATTTTTCTTCTTTTTTCTGCCTTTTACAAGAATTTTCAGTTTCTTTATTCACTTTTCTCTCCCCCATGATGGTTTGGAAGTTTTATAATTTATAATACATTCCCATTTTTCTTTTAATGTTTTCACCTTGGGAATGGTACCTAATCTTTCTGTGTATATAAATTTTCCTATTTCTAGAAAGGAGTTGATGGTAAAATATTCCCAGCAGTTACTGTTGGAATTAAATTGGAAAATATCGTTAACACAATGAGATATTTAGCATATTATCTGATTCATAGTAAAAGATAAAAAATAGATTGTGATGAGGACGGGGAGAATGATCAATATTTTAACCTGATCTGAAAATCTTTCCAGATGTTTCACTAACAGAAAATTTTTTAGACGTATATTGTGTATTCTGGTGCAATAGTGCAGTTTATTGGTGTGCAGGGAGTTTAATTATGTGCCTTCCTACTAAAGCCTTTAGTGAGAAGTCAGAATATCAGCATGGTGGGAAATTGATTGATTAACTCAATCAAGATCATCCTCAAAGATGACTCCAAAAATATATCTGACAACTTGTGGCTGAGGAAATCATTCAGCCCTCAGGAACAGGAGGATCCACGTAGAGGGATATCATTTTCTCTGAATGATGAGTTCTGTATAGGAGGGATATTATGTGATAACACCATGCAGAGACTCCTTCCTTTCGCTTGTGGAGTTTTAAACATACCTTTTCAAAATTCACTCCAAGAAGATTTTTGTTTCAATCTCTGGGGCTTAGGGGAATTTATTTGCCCTTTAGAACATACTTTTTAAACAAGAATATATACCACAGGATAAACTATTTCTTATGGATATGTACTAGAGAAGGGTCATTTTATTTATTTATTTATTTAATTTTGGAATTGGAGTCTCACTCTGTCACCCAGACTGAAGGGCAGTGGCATGCTCCGGGCCACCGCAGCCTCGACCTGCTGGGCTCTGGCAATCCTTCCACCTCAGCCTTCCAAATAGCCAGAACTATAGGTGCACGCTACCACACCCTGCTAATTTAGAAGGGCCATTTTAAAGCACTGGCTCTGTACAAGGAAAGGGCCTGATTTACTCCCCTTGTGCTTGGCTAAATTACTCACCAGTCAGTCTGACCAAAAGCCGACCAAGACAAAGCCTTCCATAGGTGCCACAGTCTTCACCTCTAGACGCATGTGCCTGCGACACGCACATGCACACACACGTGCAAACACACACATGCATGTGCACACACACACACACACACACATCCCCTTTCAGCCTCTTTCTACTTCTACTGCCAGTGTCAAGAAAAAAGGTATCATCTCACAAAGTCACCTCATTCTATTCTTGGGCAGCCCTACTAGTTAAAAAGGTAAAAAATCTTTCCAAGTATTAATTAGCCCCAACAACTCATGTCATCAACTTTCTATCAGCATGTCTTCTGTGTGCTCATTCCAGGTTCTGAGAAAATTGTGGACAGGGTATGTCTCAGAGCAGAACTTGCTATGCATCATTAAAGACACATTTGTTAATTTATACACAGTGAGTATTGTCATGACAAGAAGCTAACATTCTATCTCGACACTTTAGTTTAAAACATTTCGACAGCTTTTCATCATCTCCATGTTATTTAAAGTGTGGTCTGCGCACGTAAAATGTGGTCTGTACACTGGCATTGAACTGCAAACTGTTTATTCTCATTCTGCAACAAGTACAGAAATGCAGAACAAGTGCATAGTTACTTGATAGAGTGGTTTTTTTTTTTTTTGTCAGTTTAATCTCATATAAATATTTGGCTATTATGTTGTGTCTTTTTATTTCTTTTTCCTAATTATTCATTTTAATGTGTTGTACCACCCCCACCCACCCCCATTGACCCGTAATGGAATAAAACTTAAAAAAGAAATCAATGTGCCTTTTGCCAAGACAGTTGAAAAATGCTGATTTGTAGGATAAAGCCCAGTTCTTTGTATGATCTACAGCAGTGGTCCCCAACCTTTTCGGCACCAGGGGCTGGTTTCGTGGTTTTCCACAGGCATTAGATGCTGGTAAGGAGCGCGCAACCTAGATCCCTCTTATGCGCGGTTCACAAATACAGTTCACACTGTATATGAGAATCTAATGTCACCGCTGATTTGACTCAAGGCAGAGATCTGCCTGTCTGCCGCTCACCTCCTGCGTGCGCCTGTTTCCGAAGAGGCAGTGGACGTATTCCGATCTGCGCCCAGGGTTTGAGGACACCTGATCTACAGGGTCATCAGTGTCCTGTTCCCTACTCAGTTCTCCATCTTCACCACCTGCCTTTCCCTCTTCCTTCACAGCTCAGAGATCTTGCCATATAAAGTCACAAGCACTGGCCTTTTATAAATGCAGGCCCTCTGCCTGGAATGCTTTTTACATTCTCAGCTGCCTGCTAAATTTCCACTCAACAGTTGAGACCAGTCTTTCTGTGTGAGTCCGACCCTTAGTTGCAAGTGATAGACACAACTCAAATTATTTAAACAAGAAGGAAATCATGGACAAAAGTGGAGCTGGCTTCAGACTCAGCAGGATACTCTCTCTCTCTCTCCTCACTTTCCTTCATCACTGCCATTTTCTTGGTCTTACTCTCTTTTACTGCAGATAGGCTTGCTCTATATAGCAGAAGATATTGTGAAACCCAGCTATGTCAACACAACTAAACAATGCAAGAGGAAAGGGAAGATGTCTTTCTTGGCTTCAGAATAAAATCATCCCAGAAAGAATTCCTATTGTAAATTGAATCAAGTGCCCACTTTGACCTTTGGACCGATTTCTTGGCTAAGGAGGACATTCTCTGCAGTCCAACTTCTACCTTTCTACCACTGGTAAATTCTAAAACATAATTATAGTTTTTTCTCTCTCCATTTTTAAGACCTCTCTTTCTGCTGCATCAAAGGAAAAATAAAGATATTTTGTACTGCAAGAGCAAAGTTTTCTGTTTCCCACCCACCATGTTTACTGCTAGAGTGGAAAATGTGACCATTTCTTGCATCTGAGTCTTCACACGCTAAGATGGCCATCCCCCAACAGTCCAGGTGGTGAATCCCTAAGCATCTCCTAAAATAGACTGAGACATCGGTTTCTCAGCAGGTTTTCACTGCTTGTCTCTAAATAAAGATATTAACTACTCACTGAAACTACTTTACACTGTATGTACTTTTGTTGGTGTACTTGTGTAATGCTCTATTATAATAACATATCTTTCTTTTGTAATACATTTTTTTACTGATCTCTGAGACAATCCACATTGTCTAGCATATTGTTTGGCACATAGTAGATGTTCAATTTGAGGCTTCTTGAAACAAACTATAGCCCTGATCCCCTTTGTCTTACAGATGTCTGCTCATATACCTTTCTTTCCTACTAGAGTTTAAATGCAGAGAGCTCATCATTGCATCCTTAGTAATTAGTACAGTGCTTCACACATAGTAGCTGATAAATGAGCATTAGGGATGAATAATAGAATGAGCAAATTAAGGAGAAAATGAGAATATATGGATTATGTAATGTATCTACCAAGATTTCATTTGCTAAAGAGAGTTGGTTGGCAATGTGGGTGGCGGGGGGGAGTCTCACAGGTCTTGCCTTTAAGCCTTTCTTCTTTAACACATCATATGATTTTCTGGGTGCAAGAAAGGTTAGCCAGGGATTATTGAACATACAGAGACAGAATTGGTCATTGGGCACTGGGCTGTAGCTGAGACTCATGGCTACATCCTAATGCTACTCATTGTTTGTTAAATAACTTATCAGTTCAGTAATTGATAATACTTGTAATTTGGACCCCTTGTAATACTTGGGGTCCAAAAGTCAGGGAGGGACCTTCTACCTTGCACTCTTGGATAACTATAAAAAAAATCCATCACTAAAAAAGCCTTCCACACAGATTCTCACCAGGCATAAACAACCAGCTAATGATCGGGCTCTACAGACACATTCACCTCAGGAATGCTGTGGATGTCTTATATATGCAGTTGAGATAAACAGCAAGGAAGGGAGGGACCTGCCGGAGGCCCACCGTTGTGAATAATAACAAAGTCAGACCATGATAACCATTGTCATGGAGACAAGCCATTCCGGTCTTTCTAGAACATGTACAACTTATCATTAGACATCATTCCACAGTGTCAAACTGATACAGCCTGAGGAGCCATGAGTGTCTCAAAGCTGCACATATGGGAGGATTATGCCTTAGCTGTTTATTTCTGCTAAGCAAGAGCTAAGAACCATCTCCCGGGCTCTTGTTTGCAAGGATTCTGCACCATGTTGGGAGGCTGAAAAGCAGACATCCTGAACTTATGGCCTTCACATGTCTCATCTGAAAAGATACCACAGTATGATTAGAAATCATCATTTTGGAAGGGACTTTGTAAGAGTAATATATTTTTACTATTCTTGAACATTCTATCTTTTATAAAAATATTTGATAGCTAATACTTGGTAATTTTGTTAGTCTCCTATAAAATCCTCTGGAGAAAGCCTTTATTATGTTTACTCTTTGATCAATGCATAAATGGACATGGGACTGTTTCAAAATATGTTTATTGTGCTGGAATGATTGTGACCTCCAGAAAATAATCACACAGCAGAAACATTATTTAAAAACTTTAAAATATACTACTATTGTTCATTCATCTATTATGACTATAATTAAGAGATTTGACTATACCAATAGGACCAAACTTGCCACATTGCCTAATACACAGGGGGTGGTACTCAACACCATTTATTGAATGAATAAATAAATAACCACAAACCTGTAGGTGTATGATTATAAATATAGTCGCTAGGGTGAAATCCTGAGAAACAAAGGAAATGAAAACATTTGTAAACACACCAGACCAATCTGGTTTAACTTTTATGTAATGAAGTTGTGAGTCTGTCAGTTGCCATGGACTCCAGGTTGAAGGTCAAGTAACATAAGCATGCTCAGGATGAACCAAGTGTGCAACCACGTGGAACATGAGTGCTTGGACCAAGGAGCAGGGAATCAATTAAGAAGCAGACACAGTATGACAGGATCCAGGGACCAATCAGATCAAGTCCTGGTGTCACCCATGGCAGGATTCAGTTTGATCATACCTTCTGGCATCACCTCACTGCAAAATCAGATCAGATCGCACTTCATAACCCTCTGCTTATAAATTCACTCCAGCCCCTAACTCAGGGAGACAGATTTGAGTGTTTCCTCCTTTCTCCTTGACAGTTGACTTACAATAAAGCGTTGGCATCTACACTCATCGGGAAGCAAGTTCACTGATTACTTGGTGACATAGACACTGTATCCAGTCCCTAATGTTTGCTGTTTCCCAAATATATCAGGCTGCTCAACCGCCAGAGTCTTGATCTATGTTGTTTCTTTTGCCTTGAATGTTCTTCTCTACTTTGTCTGTCTGATGAACACCTGCACCATCTATTGTGATCTCAGCTCTCCCCAGCCCCAGCATTGCTACTGTCCTCAACTAATGGAAGAATTGGCTATTCTCCCCTACACACCATACTGTAAGCTGTAACTTCTTCTCAGCGTTGATTCTACTAGCCACACGGGATGGTAATGACATCTGCACTTAGAACTTCATTTGGCTCTCTCAAGACCAAATATGTCTTACCCAGCTTTGTATTTCTAGTACCTACACAAACTAAGGACTCAGCAAATATTTGTGTTTTTTTAAAAAAAAATTCATCACATAGATAAGAATAAGATTCAGGTGCCACCAAAATTTATATACTGGAAGCAATAGAGTCTTGACTCAAATCTGAATTACTTAAAGTCACATAGCACATAGGTAGCAGTCTCTGAGAACCTGCTAACACTTGAACTTGGTGTTGTGACAAATGTCTGGGGGCTCTGAGCATATACAAAGAGGGAAGCTTCCTGAAAGAGGTCATTGAATTTGACATCTGCAAGTGCCTGGGAATGAGCTGGCCCAGAGAAATGATCATAGAAGCAAGAGAAAGTTCCACTCTTTTAGGTTCCATAATACCCAGATTTCACATGCCAGGGGAGGACTTCTGTTATCCTTCTTCAAATCATTCTCTACAGCTGGGATAAGAAAGCAAAGACACATGCACTATTTTGAAACAAGACTGTAGACTCCATGAGAGAGATTCGAGTTTTCCTTTCCACCACATTCGGGCACAGAGCAGGCATTCAATAAATACTTAATGAAAAAAAAAAAGAACATGAAACCAAAGCAATTATGCTGCTAGAGTGAAGTTTTGAGCTTTCCTCACTAAGTTGTGGGATCTCACATTTTAGCTGGGTTTATTTTTATCTCAGAGTTCTCAGGGGTTGTAATGGAGATAAAAACAGAACTTCTCTGAAGGAATGAATCTTATTTTGAGTCTCATGCCTGCCATTCTGTGTGGTGAAGGGGAATTTTCCAAGAGGTCCCTTAAAGGCTTCAACTCTGCAGGCAGTGGTACTTGAATATCTTTTAAAATATGAAACGCTTTCCCCCACGGTCTTCCGCCCGGCTCTCCCCCCAGGGTGACTTGCTGAACTGCACAGTCTCTGCAGCACCTGTGTTTGATCTTGCACACACCGAACTGCAGTCCTTGGGCCTTGGACTAAAGACAACTTCCAGCACTTACACAAAGGCTACTTTGAGCACTCCACCAAGGACTTGAGAGACACTTTTTTTCAAAGAAACAAATACATTTCGTTTCCAGAGTTAGCACAAGCCCAGGCCATTTTTTTTTCCTACCTGCCCTTTTTCTCTCAGTCTGAGGTGTAACTAATTATATACAGGGACTTGAGGGGGCAGCCACCCAAGTCACTTCACACAGACTGTGGGCTGGAAGGAAATCTAGGTCAGCATCGTCTTCCAGAAATGCAAATTAAAATAATAGCCTCTGCCTGCATGTCTGGGCTAACAAGCCTGAAAACATGGTTGCAATACAGAAAATGTAGTTCACAGGATCATAGCTGGTGAAAATGGACTCTTTCTTCTTGGATGACAGAAATCTATTTTCTGAGGCTTTGAGCATTGTCCAAAAATCCCCTCCATGTTAAATCCCTGACTTCAGGGATTTAGAACAAGAAGGTCTGGGTGCCCAGATACAGCTATCTTAGGCCTTGAAGATGTCAGAGTATCTGGTTTCCTAACAGCAGCACTGCAGTCCTCTCCAGGGCAGGACCTGTGCCCAATAGCATGCTGCATCTTAGATGCAAATAAGCAGACTCTGCTATTAAATTTAACCCATACACCAATTGGTCAGCATCTAGGAATATGAAGGCACATAACTGGTAAAATTTGGTGTACTCTAGGTTCACAAGGAATGAATAGAAATGGAGAAGTTATCATTGGCCTCTTTTCCACCTACTGGCATCTTGAGACTGTTCCTCTCCTGACAGTAGAGGTCATCCTACCATAGTAGGACCTTGTTCCACATTTTTCCTGATTTCACATCACATTTCAAATTGTATAACTCTTGAATAACTAATTATCTGCATGTGTATTATGTGCCCAACGCTACTAAGAGCTTCACATTTTTTTTATATTCCTTGTTCATTCAAAAATGGTGTATTGAGTACGTACCATGTACCTTGCATTGTTCTAGGCCCTGGTGATGCGCTTTCAGAGTTTATATGCAAGTGAAGAGACACAGACAGTATCAATGTGTAGCTCATTAATTAATTCCAGAAAATTGGTGATAATAAGAAAATAAATTCAGGGAGGCAAAAGAAGATGTGTGTAGGGTGTTTAATGAGAGTGGTCAGGAAAGTCTCTCTGAACAGTCATCTAAATTATCAAAGGCATGAGTCATGCACAAATCCAGGGAGATTATTTTCCAAGCAGAGAGGGCAAGGAAGCCCAAAGCCTCCTTTCTGGTACATATGAAAAATGACTTGATAGGAAGTGAGGGCAAGCAGAAAGTCAGGAACCTAAGGTATAAGGCCTTGAAGGCCATCGGAAGGAGTCTGCATTTTATTCTAAAGCTAATGGGAAGCCTAGCTGTGTATTTTAGTATTCATTAAACCAGTGTGGGTTGGAGAATCAATAGTAGAAGGCAAGAGTAGAAAGAGACAGCAGGAAAGACTCTTGCAGCAGTTCAGGTCAGAGGTGACAGGGTAGTGAGGTGCATTGGAGATGTGTTTGAAGACAGCGCAGGAGACAAGCTCATTTGATCATACAATAACTTTGAGATGAAGAAGCTGGGATGGTGGGCAGAGCTGAGATGTACTTGAAGGTTAATGTAAAACAGAGAGATTTAAAAAGAAAAAAAAAACTGAGCTGACAGGGAAGTTGGCCTCTACTGCAAATTCAAGAGGAAAGTTGGGGCAATTCCATAGACAAGACGATTTAGCTTAAAAGAGCCCACAACCATTTGCTTCAATTACTATTTGGAGATTTCCAAGAAAAAATTTCTGTTTTGGCTGATTTTTTCAGGTAATGGCATCATCATCCCTTTACTCATTATCTCTCAACCCTGAGGAAGACTTAGACACTCCGCAGTGTTTGTTATTTATTTAGACTGCTCACATTACCATTTGATGTTGGTTTTGCTCTTTTTAAACCCTCCACGGCTGCCTTTGTTGCTCTGTGTTGACAAGGAAAGATGCTGTTGGCAATATCTGAGGCAGCAGGCTGCTTGCTCTCTTGGAGGCCCCAAAGGTAAATATAAATGATTTAAAACAGCTTTTATGATTGATGTATCAGTATCCAGGTCACGGAATTACAAGAATCAAGCTAAGATTGAGTAAGGAGAAATAGAAAAGAATTTGAAAAAAAAAATAACAAACCAAAATTGATTTGGTGTAGCAAACACTTATTGAACACTCACAGTCTGCAAGAACCACAAAAAAGGACTAAAACATCTATATTTACTGAGTGCTGTGTGCCGATATACATGTAAATCATGAAAAGACAATGCAGTAGGTGCAATTATTATCATGATTTTGTTGATAAGAAAAGGAACAGGTTTAGAGAGGCTGAAACAATTGCTCTCATCCCACATCTCGAAGACAGTTGAGTGTGCCTTGGCTTGTGCCAGACTGACTCTACGGTCCTGTTCTGGATGACCACAGGAACTACTTTTTAATATAGGGTTCTGGGAAGTTCACTCTCTGGTGGTGCAGAAGTAAGAAAAGCTATTAGCAGCCAGAAGTGAGTTAGGGACGTCAAGCAAAGTTACCTAAAAGAGCTGTTGTTTATGAAGGATTTCAAAGCAAGGGTATAATTTAAATGGGAATAGCGTGTATTTTCTCAGGCCAAAGCAGTAGTTAAAAAGTGAGGAATCCAGGCTAGTATATAATGAACTTTCTCTGGGTTGCCAAATAATATTTTTGGCTTATTTATTCACTTTTACATTTACATATAATACATAATAGTATGTGTGTAATGAATATAAAAATATATATTATAATATGTACTATGCCAGGCACATTATGTTATGTAACACATAATATATGTTATATATAATTTGAGGTAAATATACAAGCAGCTTTGCCTATAATTAATTCTGTATTATATTTATCTTTTTTACATTTATGATCTATGATATATTGATATTCTATTTTACCGTGTATACTGCATATATAATATACTTTACAGACATATCTATATATGCACACACACCTATATATCTTTTATAGGTTTGACTAGTTGATGTGGTTTCAATGTTATATAACTAAGAAAGAACCAGACTGAAAATCCGGAGTTGCAAATTTCTATTATTTTTGTCAAGATCCAAAACAGGGTCTCCTGTTTCTCCCCTACACCATGAAAAAGCTGAACTAAATAATTATTTCTAGGACCTTGAATTAGACATTTATCAAAAAAAGATACATAAATGGTCAATAGGCAAATGAAAAAATGCTTGACATCACTAATTACCAGGAAAATGCAAATTAAAACCACAATAAAATATCACCTGAGACCTGTTAGGATGACTATTACCAAAAAGACAAAAGATAACAAGCATTTGTGAAAATGTGGCAGAAAGAGAACCCTGGACACTGTTGTAGAAAAGTAAATCAATACAGCTATTATGGAAAACAGTATGGAAGTTCCTCAAAAGTTAAAAATCTAACTATTACATGATCCAGCAATCCCACTTCTGGATATATGTCCAAAGGAAATGAAATCAGTATGTCAAAGCAATGGCTGCATTCCCATGTTCATTGCAGCACCATTCACAATAACCAAAATTGTAATCAACCATCCATCCACATTCATTAATGAATGAATGCGTTTTTTAAATGTGGTTACATACACTATGAAATACTATTCAGTTTTAAAAAAGGACAGCTTGTCATTTTTGGTGACATAGATGAACTTGGAGGACATTATGTTAAGTGATATAAGCAGGGCAAGAAAGGATAAATAGCACATGATCTCACTTATATGTGGAGCTTTAAAAAGTTGAACTCAGAAGCAGAGAGCAGAATGGCAGTTGTCAGGGGCTAGGGTGGAGGTTTGGGTGATACAAAATTTTAGTTATTTAACAAAATAACTTATTTAGGAGGAATAAAGACAGGAGATCTATTATACAATACGGTGTCTATAGTTAATACTAATATACCGCATTCTTGAAAATTGCTAAGAGAGTGGATCTTAAGTAATCTCACCACAGAAAATGATAAGTATGTGAGGTAATACACATATCAGTTAGCTTGATTTGGTCATTCCACATTGTACACATATTTCACACCACCGCATCAAGTTGTACCTGATATATATACAATTTTTATTTGTCTTTTTAAAAATAAAATTAATTAAATAAAACACATTTCTAGGATACTTTACAGCTCTTAAATTTTTTTATTTAAACATAAAAAGCTGGCCAAGTTGTCCTCCCAGTTTATGATTCTGCTCTCTGCATTAGGGCTAGATGTGTGCCTCCTTCTGCTTCTGTAGATATTTGCTTGTTTGCAGCCAGCTTTCTGGACTGTGAGCTTTCTAAGTTCCAGGCTGGTGTCTTACTCAATTTTAACTTCAGCACCTTGTCTACAGTACATGCCCAACTAAATATTCCCTTCTTGTACAATACGCTTCTTTAGATGATTTTATCTCGATTTTTATTGAAAAAATATCACTCAGAATATGCTTTATGTCTTGCTATTTCAAAGTAGCTTAATTTCAGCTTGATAAAAATAAACAGTTGATGTCAATCGGGGGTTAGGCTGTAATCCCTTGTTGGATGTTGCTAAAAAGGCTTCATAATCACTACATATTTATCTTTTCAACAAGAAATCTCAAAACAATTTAATAAGAAAGCTATTACTCCATCTTTTGGGTGAAGAACAAAGAGATCAGCGACTTATTAAAGGTTAATAAATTATTCACTGATTGGGACTTGAGCTTCTGAGCCCCAGCGTCACAACTTTCTGTATAAACCCCAAAGAGCAGGCAGAGGAAGCGGTGTTCAGAGGTTCTGTGTACCCAGTATACTTAGCATAATCAGTTCACCTGTGTCAATTTCATTACCGTTTATAAATAGGGATGCCGCCTCACGGGAAAAGAAAAGCTTTCCTACTCTTTTTTCCAGCTTCAAGCAGGGTAATTCACCATTCAAATCTATTCTGAAAGGGCACAGAATGTATTTCAGCAGGCTCTGAGAAAGCAAAGAGCTCTCTGCAAAAGCAGACCCTCTGGGGTTTGACAGAGTTGAGAGTATCCTAGGTTAGGTGTTCCATGACCCTAAACCATTCATTCTAGTTGCCTTCTTCAGCAGAACCATGTTTGAAAATCCCTTTATCTCCCTTTGACCCTGCTAGGCTGCTACCCAAAGGAATACACTCTAATCCTCCTTAGCTTGTCTGGAGAGATTTAGCTTTCAGTCAAAGGGGTTTCAAAGATAAGATTTTTAACAGTCCAAGGGAAATGTATTGTCCATAAAGAATTGGGTCACATTTCCTTGTTTTTGAGATGCTTTAGAAATGTATCAATATATACAATTTATATACATATAGTACATACATATATACACATACATATGTGACTGTTATCACTGCAATATTTTGCTGTTTCAGGGAGAAGTTGTACATTTGTATATATTTGAATGTGGTCAACTGCAGGTTCCGGAAGAGCTTGAATTAAAGAATATTCAGCACCAAAGAAATGCCCTTTTGTTTACTTTCCAGCACAAGAGTAACTAAGATTAAGGAAATTGTTCCTTATGAAGGTCCTAAGGGAATTTGCTCTCATGCATAGAAAAGATTTGTTTAAAATTAGGTTAATTGCATGGTGATATAGAATAAATTCTCTCGGGGGTATTTCAAAACTAGACTCACTCTTTGTTTCCCCATCATTTAAAATATTTCTTTCACACTTTTCAATTGCACAAAAAGTTTATGTTTAAGAAAATAAGCAAACTTTGTTCTAGAAATAACTCAACCTTTGGAATCACACCTTGGTGTGGCTCCCACATGGTCACTTGCTGGTTGGGTGTACTTGAAGTGTTTCTTAACCTCTTGGAAACCTCAGATTCCCTTTCTATAAGAATAAAGACTAGGCCGGGCTTGGTGGCTCAGTCTGTAATCCCAGCACTTTGGGAGGCCGAGGCGAGTGGATTGCCTGAACTCGCGGGTTCAAGACCCACCCAGCAACTTGGCAAGACCTCGTCTCTACAATAAATAAAAAAGTAGCTGGGCGTGGTAGTGCGCGCCTGTAGTTCCAGCTACTTGGAAGGCTGAAGAGGAAGAGTCACCGGAGCCCAGCAGGTGTGGAGCGTGCCTCTACACTCCAGTCTGGGTGAGAGTGAGACTCCAACTTAAAAAAAAAAAAAAGAAGAAAGACTAAATACTTTCCTTGAGAGATTGCTGTATGAATAAGATAACTTATGCACAGTTCCTAGAAGCTGGTAGAACTTTTTTTCCCTTGAGTTGATGTCTCACTTTGTCACCCAGGCACGATCACAGTGGCAAAATCACAGCTCACAGCAGCCTTTACTTCCAGGCAATCCCTTCTGACTCAGTTTCCCCAAATAGCTGAAACAACAGGCCTATGCCACGACACCCAGCTAATTTTTTAATTTTTATTTTGTAGAGACGGGGTCTCACTGTGTTGCCCAGGCTGGTCTCAAACTCCTGGGCTCAAGCAATCGGCCTCCCAAAGCACTGGGATTATAGGTATGAGTCATCACACCCAGCTGTCAGCAAAAAAAAAAAATTTAATTTTACTTCCTATTTTTAAGCCAAGTCCTGTCCCAGTTTCCCTAAGTGCCAAAATAATTGCATTATGAAGCTTTTTTACTCTATGTTATTTACCTTTTTGCGTGCTTACTCATCACTTTCTGTGATTTCCCCATTGTCTAGACATTTCATATATCTCTAATTATGTTTCTTGAATACATATTTTTAAAATATGAATTGTGGTAAATTAGAAAAGAATAGTTAGCATTTGTGCCTTCCTTGAGAAAAGGAAATGTCAAATAACAATTACTGGAGAAGTGGTCATTTTTCCCAAACTCCAACACTATTACTAATTTAAAGATACTTAAACTCACAACTTTGTAAGTCAAATAGTAGAGATATTTATGAATTTGGAAACTGATATGATGTAATAAAATATATTAAATTTTACCCATTTCAATAATCTTCTTTCTTAATGATCAATCAACTGTGTGGATTTAAATAAAACATCCGAATGAATTCCCTGAGAATGCAGTTCTTCAACAACAAAATAAGAAAGTACCATTCCAGGGATAGAAACCTGAAATAGCTACAGGGCCAGACAAGCATTCATGAGACAAGTGGGCCAGTTGGGTATGAGACTGGCTGCAGGCAGCTAATTCAAATTTTTAAAAAAGAAAAACTGTGTTCCAAACAGTGACCTTCACTTTAGATGGTCTTGTCAGTTTCTTCCTGCTAGGATTGAAAACTCATTAGAAACAGACCTTGTCTGCGATAAATGACTTTAATAGATTCCCTTTCACAGAGCTCAACTTGTCTATTATTACAGGGATTTTGTGAGAATCAAAAATTCTCAGAATTTCTGAAAAGTAGAGATGATCAAAGATACAGTGTATCTATCCAAGACCATAAAAGGGAGGGTGATGAGTGGAATGTTTCTAAAAGGTCACTCGAAGAACATGAATTACATTTCATTGCTTTTAAGAGAGAAACTTCACTTCTGTAATATTGATGATCCTTGGAATTTTTCCCTGAACTTAGGAAGCTAGCATTCATATGCAAATAAGCAACTTGTCTTGATCCACCCTTCGTTCCCTAAAGGGAGATATGACTATATGCATCTCTAGGTGAGAAAATATACATTATTTGAAATATCTAATTGACTTTCCTGTTTCTGGAACTAGAGGAAAGCAGATCCTGTATAATTTTACAGACTTTCTCATTCCCAGTGATATTTTATTTTAATGTTTTTCAAAAATTAATACTTGATTTTTGGTGATTAATTTAAAAACCATGCATCATTTTTGTGAATTTTGTCTGTATACATACAATCACTCTCACCCAGTAACAATAGAGCTTATAGAAAACAAATTTTACCACCCCACCATAACTCTATACCTTTAAGCAAAACAGTAAGCTTGGGACAACTTTCTTTTAAATTTTGAGTTGCAGTCTCACTCTGTCACCCAGACTACAGTGCAGTGGCACGATCATAGCTCATCACGGCCTCCAACTCCCAGGCTTAAGCAATCTACCCTTCGCAGCCTCCCAAGTAGCTGGGATTACAGATGTGCACCACCATGCCAGGCCAATATTTTTTTCTTTTCTTTTCTTTCTTTTTTTTTTTTTTTTTTAGAGACGAGGTCTCACAATGTTGACCAGGTTGGTCACAAACTCCTGTGATCAAGCAGTCCTCCTGCGTTGGCCTCCCAAAGTGCTGGGATTACAAGTGTGAACAATTTTTAAAACACACAACATTTTGATATAATTTCTGAAGCCTACTTGTTTAGTAAGACAAGAGAAGGCACTTTTGAAGGATGCTCATTGTTGATAAGTAAGAGAGTGTCTAGGAAACTAATAAAGCTATAATGCAGCAACAATCATTTTATTATTAGATGTTAAAGAACATCAAGGAAGATTTATATCTTCTTTTAACTTCACCCTGAGACAGTTCCAAATTCAATTGCTGGGTTGTTTCAGAGAAAAGCAGAAGTTCAGGAGGAGAATGCTTTTCAACAGGCTTATGATGATTTAGAGTAGGTTTAATCATCCCCTGCTCTCTCCAGGAAGATTACCGATGTGACTCAGAAGCAGCATGTGCACTGATTTCATCCTCAGAGAGGAAGAGAGATGCTAAAAGCTCATTATGAACAAATGCATTTGCATGCAGCCGACTTCACATTTGGATAGTGAGCAGAGATTCACAGTGTAGAGTCTGAAACAGAGCATTTAGAATGGAGAACATGGTGTGGCTTCTAATGTAATAAACAGACTTCACAAAGCCCCAGGGCTGTTAGCATAAATGAGCTATTCCCTAACTGCAAACTTAATGCCCATATTAAATAACTTTAAAACCTGCATGTGTGTATGAGTAAGTTGTTTTTAAGTGAAAACCAGTGGAACCCTCTGTTTGGGGATTTCTGTGCAATGTTTTTATTTTCTGAGTATAGTTTAGTCTCTCACTTCTTTGCTTTTCACATACTAATTTCCAGCCAAGACTATTCCCAATTCCCTATATATTGAATATGTTTTGCCCTTTCTTTGAGCCATTGGTAACATTTTCTCATATTCCTAGGATGCCCTTCCTACTCATTTGGTAAGCTTAAGTCTTAATTATCTTTTAAGACCCATTCAAATCTTAACTCCTTCTGAAAAACTTCACTTATCTTCCCAAATAGAAGTAGCATAATCACTTTTGAACTTCCATATTTTAATATGTCTGTAATGACACCACTTTCTATTTTACACTATAACCATATATACATTACATTTCTTATTTCCCTTACCTTCTCAAGGTAGGAGGAGCCTTCAATTCAACTTTGTGTCTCTCTCATGGTACCTGAAATACTCTTTGGTTCTTAGTAGATTTCTCCAAAAAACTCATCAGAGGAACCTGAAATTTCAATCACTGATACTCTTTGGTATGCAGAAAAAAATGTTGTATGATAGCAAATTTTCATTTATTTAGTCCACAAATATTTATTGACTGCCTGCTGGATGCCAAACTCTGTTCTAGATACTGGGAATACATGATGAACTAGATCACTTATCTTCTAGTGAATAAATAAACAAGAAAGCAAATAGAGTTATAAATAGTATCTCTAATTAAAATAAGGTGATATGATGGTGTATGGCTGGATGACGAGGCAATACTTAAGTTGAAATCCAAATAACAGAGAGAAAGCAGTCAGCTACATAAAGATCAGGGGAAAACATAACATTCCAAGAAAAATTAGTGAGACAGAGCCAAGTGTAAGGCAATAAAATCTGACATGTGTGTCAGTCAGGGTTTGAACAGGAAAGTAGAAATATTCCAGATATTTCAAGCAGAAAGGGATTTAATACTGGTAATTAGAGGCTTCAGAAACCTTTGAAATGGCTTTCGGATCAAAAGTCAGAGATAGCCCCATCTAGCATTTGGAAAATCAGCACTTAAATTATCAATAACTCAAAAAATAACAGATGCTGGAGAGGATGTGGTGAAAAGGGAACACTGCTACACTGTTGGTGTGAGTGTAAACTAGTGCAACCTCTGTGGAAAGCAGTGTGGCGATTCCTAAAAGTTCTAAATATCAACCTCCCTTATGACCCCACAATCCCCCTACTGGGAATATACCCTGAAGAACTCAAATCACTCTATAAAAAAGATACCTGCACACGTATGTTTATCGCAGCATTGTTCACAATAGCAAGAACCTGGAACCAACCATGCTGTCCACCAAAAGAGAACTGGATTTAAAAAATGTGGTACATATACACGATGGAATACTACAGCCATAAAAAAGAACAAAATCATGAATTTCGCAGCAACCTGGATGGAACTGGAGTCTATAATACTGAGCGATCTCTCACAGAAACAAAGATCTGCGTATCACATATAGTGGACCTTGAACATCTATCATAAACTATAAGAAAAGGATTGACAGTGGTGGGAAACTATGGGGGGGGGTAGGGAGGAGAAGGGAGGTGGGATTAACGGTAGTCAATATCTGTCTGGGGATGGGGAGACACCCCTTATCAACAAGGGTGCCTGAACGATACATATTTGTATACCTAACCCTTAACTGTACCCCACAATTTTAAAATAAAAAATGTTTATAAAAAAAAAAGGAAAATAAAGCAACAGTTACAAAGAAAAAAAAAGAAAATCAGCACTTAGAGGAATCAAAGGAAACAGTCAACAAAATGTGTAATTCTCTGGAGGACACCTAAAAGCAAATAGAGGTAATGTTACAACACGTTTCTATGTTGATGGAAATGATTTAGGAGACAGGAATACATTGGGAATGCAGAGAGAAAAAAGTGTAAAATGTCAGGTGTTCTTGCAAAGTCTATTGGAAATGGGACCCAGAGCATTAGTGGAGGTTCTGGCCTTTGATGGGAGACAAGACATTTCATCTAGAATTACACAAGAGAAGGCAGTGGCTGTTAGAATAGATGCAGATGATGCTGTTAGTTATGGAGTAGAGAGAAGAGGGTGTTCCTCTCTGGCAGGCTCTTTTTTTCCCATGACATATGAAACAAGGTTCCTAGCAGACAGTGCAATGTTGGAGAGACTGGGTGCAGTGATTTGAGGTGAGAAAAGAAGCTATATAAAAGTTGAGGGGAAAAGCAAGAGAAGTTAAATAGAACAGAACAATGATGCTGAGTAACCCCAGGTGATTCGAAGTCCTGATTTTAAGATGAGAGCAGTCAATGCCATCTTAGGTTCCTATCTTCACAAACGTTGGGCTCCTTGAGCACAGGCAAAAATGGGTAGATTGGTTTAACAAGACTTGAGACTTCACCAAGCCAGCACAATGGAGGGAAAGCAGAATGAGGCATTTGCAAGTTAAAGTTTTGCAAGGGCATGATGTTAATGATGAACCAGGAAAGGAGAGATGGGAAAACATGAGGAGGTTGATAGGAATGAGTGATGGGGGCCAGTAAGGTCTGGAATGGGTAGAGTTCGAGTACTGGTGTGTGCTGAATTGAATCTGAGGTAGAGTAGTTGCCAGTGAGGATGAGGTGGGGGGTATGTCCATGAAGGAGTTTCAAGAACTTCAGAGTCTGTGTGAAGCTACAGGACTAAAAAGACCCCCTACCCTCTCTTGCTTGTGATTCAAGCTGTTCATGTGTCTTCTCATACTTTTCTTTTTTTTTGAGTTGGAGTCTCACTCTGTCACCCAGGCTGGAATGCAGTGGCACGCTCCTGGGCACCACAGCCTCGACCTGCTGGGCTCTGGCGATCCTTCCGCCTCAGCCTTCCAAGTAGCTGGAACTACAAGTGCGCACTACCACACCCGGCTAACTTTTTTGAAATTTATTGTAGAGATGAGGTCTCGCCAAGTTGCCCAGGTGTGTCTCAAACCCATGGGCTCAGGCAATCCACTCACCTCAGCCTCCCAAAGCGCGGGATTACAGGCTGAGCCACAGAGCCCGGCTTAATGTTTCTTGTTTACCTATTAAAAGAATGAAGATTTAAGTTAGTTAGAAATTAATTTTAAAAACCAGTAAAAGCCAATATAAGATAAAGATGAGGTCATAGAAAATGAATTTTGATTTATGTTTTAAATGTTTTCAAAGACGAAGAGAAAACCTTTTACTTAAGCTGAGAGACTTGAAATAAATTAACAACGTGCTCTGCAATACCAAGCTGAATCTTGGCAACAGGAACACACAAAAAAAGACACAAGAAGCCAGGTCATGACTGGGGTTCCCAGAATCATAAGCAGAAGACCCTTTGCCCTGCCAGTTGGGCAAGAGTTTGAATTACAATGACGTCAATAATTAACATGATGATGTTGAT
This sequence comes from Tarsius wallacei, assembly GCA_963574415.1. Taxonomy (NCBI): domain Eukaryota; kingdom Metazoa; phylum Chordata; class Mammalia; order Primates; family Tarsiidae; genus Tarsius; species Tarsius wallacei. The sequence continues at coordinate 2,460 of CAUYQG010136858.1, read as the reverse complement.
GATGACACTTTTTGAGTGTCCACTATGTGTCAAGCGCTTTACACAGAATTATTATTCCATTTAATTATCTCAATAATCTGCTTTATAGATGAAGAAACTGAAACACAGAGAAGTTATGTAAGTTGCCTAAGTAAATAAAGTTGGTACATTTAACACTTTGGGCATTTTGGCTCCAGAGATCCCCTCTTAATGACTACAACTTACTATCTCCTATTTTCATGTGTCTCTGTGTGATAGATACACAAAGCCATCTGTTCATTGACCCTCTAAGTCAAGCTAGTCTTTCCTGTTAGCTAACTAAAGACAGACCTGCCAGCGGTTATGATGTAAAAAGTGAAGTCACAGGATTCGCAGACCAGGGTAGGAATTATAGACTGGCCACATATTCAATATGTGATATTGGGGCAATAACTTAATCTCTTTGAGTCTCAGTTTTCTTGTCTTTCAAAATGGAGAAGATATCAATGCCCTAACTAGCATTCATGGAAAGATTAAATAAGACAGCATATGTGCAGCCTATAGAAGATTTCTTTCTCCCTCATCAATGCAAAGAGAATGTGTCCTATTCATCTTTATGTTACCTAAGGTGTCTACTAAGTACCTTGCAGATAATGAGTGCTTAATACATGTGAGACAATGAAAGGATTGATGGATTAGTGGATGGTTAGCTTGAGGTTATCGTAGCCAAAAATAAAATTACAAAAGTGACAACAATTTTAAAAAAGGAAAGAAAGAAACGAAGTGTGTGGGTGTGGAGCAGATATACTGCTTGTTGACTGTCTGACTGCCCCAGGCCCCCATTTCTCAGTCCCTTTGGCAACCGGGTGACATCACATGACCAGTTTTGGTCAATGAGCTATGACCAGAATGATGTGTGTAACTACCGGCCCAAACCATTTAGGCAAAATTAAGTGACCCTCTCACTTTTCTTGTTTTGCTGCAGCAACTGTGGAGAACCTAGGTTGAGGCAAAAGAACCATGTGATGGGAGCAATCAGAATGACTGAGTCACTACAGGGAAAACCATCCATGAAGCTACAGGGCCCCCAGACTTTGATTTTATCGAGTGAAATCAGATTATTGAGTTAAATCAGTTGAGATGTGATTTTATTGAGCTCATTTGTTTCTACAGCATAACCAAGCTTCTCTTGCCTCTTATAAAATACTTTTCTTTTTTGGTCCTCAAATCATCTTTCTAGTGTACCAATTTATTGAATTTAAAACCAGTCTCAAAATAACTAGAAATAATGTCAAGAATAAGAAAAATGAAATAAATTCCAACAGAGAAAATGCTTTGGATAAAAATTCCGTAATTTCAACAGCTTCATTGAAGAGGTCATTGATGTTGTATAAGAACACAGTTAAAAGGTACCATCTAATTAGCTATAAAATCCATATTTTAGGATATTAGAATATTGTATTAGACCCTATCTTATCACAGACTTCAAAATCTCAGGCATGAAGAGATCTCAAAGGACATGGAGTATGACCTCTTTATCTTACTGTTGAAAAAACCCAGGGCTCAGGTAGTTGATTGAGTTTCTCATGGTGACCCAGCAAGTGGGCTGCAAAGCTTAGCTAGACATCTGCTACCTCACCCTAGCAACCCTGCACTTACGAGGCTTTTTCCACCATTATGATTGCCTAATGATACCTGTGTACTCTGAAAGAGTTAATGTGGCTTCCAAAGGGTTATTATTATTATTTTTTTTAAGTTCTGTAGAGAGTCACACTGGGTAAAAGCAAGCAGAGTATTCTATTCCATCCTTCCTGAGGGTGCTCATCCTGAAAATGTTATAAGATGGAAGTTATCCAGAGAGAATCTCAGTGAGATACTTATAGGGGGAAAAATGAATTCTAGCTACCCAGTTGAACAATTTACATAAGCCTTTAGAGTATTAATGCCAGTGAAGTCAGCAGTTCTCCCAGGAGGATAATGGGATCTTACTTTAATTCTCTTCATTTTTTTTATTTTTGAAGTTCTACCACTAGATATATCTGAGTGAATCAGCAGAAAGTGAATCTTGTTAAAGAGCTGGTCTGTGAAATGCAGTGTTTATCACATGGTGATTACTTATCTGTTTGGAGCAATTTTCAAAGTTTTCTGCAGTGCCAACTTTCTCTTGCCTGTTTTCTTGAGAAAATAGTTCTAAGGCCCTTACCCAAAGTTCCACGAAAGTCTTATCTTCCTTCAGAAAACTCAGGAGTTGTGGTTATTCAGAGTAATGCAAGCAGGTGTCAATTCTACATTTTTGTCACACTTCATCAGATTTTCAGGCACTTCTAATCATTAGATAATTGGTATAGCAAATGTCTTGTGTAGAAAATAGAACAAACAATAAAATTAAAAATAGCCTGTGGGTTACAAATGTTCTCTCCTTGAAGGCGGAGCATAGAAGTATCTCATGATCAGCCGGAAGCCGGGGGGGGGGGGGGGGGGGGCACCAAGCAAAAAAAATAA
>CAUYQG010136856.1:0-31575 GCA_963574415.1 Tarsius wallacei | reverse complement strand
GCAGTGGCCGCTCCCGGCCACCGCAGCCTCGACCTGCTGGGCTCCGGCGATCCTTCCGCCTCAGCCTTCCGAGTAGCTGGAACTACAGGCGCGCGCTACCACACCCGGTTGATTTTTTATTTATTGTAGAGATGAGGTCTCGCTTGCCCAGGTCTCGAACCCGCGGGCTCAGGCAATCCACTCACCTCAGCCTCCCAAAGGCACGGGATTACAGGCTGAGCCACCGAGCCCGGCTAATCTAGAACTTTCGAGATTACCCATCCACTTTCTTCAACTCCCCACCTTTAAGACATGGAATGTACACTGATTAAGAGCTGGACTGTGGAAACAGATTACCTAGGTGGAAAACGTTGAACAAATCACTTCACCACTTGGTGCCACAATTCCCTAATCTGTACGATGGGGACAATTGTTGTTCTTACCTTATGAGACTGTTGTGAAGGTTAAATGAGTTGGTTCATGTCAAGCATTCAGGACTCACCCAGAACATTGCAGGCACTCTAGAAGTTAACTGTTATTAATAATAATATCACTGTTATTACTGTAATTTTATTCCCTTATTCTGATCAAAAGTATGTTATGTTTAGATAATTTCAGGAAGTCTTCCTTTCACTATACCACCAGGATGAACTTGATTTTGCAAGCCCTCAAGATACTAACATGTGAAACATGAGCTGCTAGCTTATTGGAGATGATAAACATCTTCTGACATCTCAAAGGATTTTATAGTCTTCAGCTGTACTACAATTGCACTATACTAAAGAAACTTCTGCAGTTAAAATCCTTAGAAAATAAAAAGAAAATTTCAAAAGTATTAACCGCCACATCCAACATTTTTACATTATTCTATAGACAATAAAAAAGACATTTATTTGAAGACGTATAATTTACTCATCAAACAAAGCAAACTAGGCAATTAAGCTAAAAATAATGTGAGGTATATATCTTGTGCAAAATTCACATAAAAATCCTTAGCAGCTGTGTTCTTCTTATTTGATATTGAAAGAGACCAAAGCAAGAGCATTTCTAGATTAACAATCCCACGGCATTCACAGATCACCGAGGCAGTTGTTAAGTTCAAATTAAATTTGGCAGGTTTATGCTCTGTCTCTACCTTTTGTCCTATATGAGTCACCAAAGAAGTTTCTAACTCTGTCTTTTTCCTTATGGAATTTAGCTTTTCATTAGGGAGAGAATTCTGATCATTGAAATTATCAGTGCAAAACAAAGAGAAATAATAATTGCAAAAAAATCAAGCCTGCAAATATAAGGTGCAGTCAGTACAAATGCTAGTGTTCTAAAAGAAGTCAACAGTCTGATGTTAAGAAACACTTCCTAGCCGGGCTCGGTGGCTCAGCCTGTAATCCTAGCACTTTGGGAGGCTGAGGTGAGTGGATTGCCTGAGCCCGCCGGTTCGAGACCCGCCTGGGCAACTTGGCGAGACCTCATCTCTACAATAAATCAAAAATTAGCCGGGTGTGGTAGCGTGCACCTGTAGTTCCAGCTACTTGGAAGGCTGAGGCAGAAGGATCGCTGGAGCCCAGCGGGTCGAGGCTGCAGTGGCCGGGAGTGGCTACTGCACTCCAGTCTGGGTGACATAGTGAGACTCCAACTCAAAAAAAACAAACAAACAAAAAAACCACTTCCTAACGGGAGCGCTAGTGATCATGGGTCTTGGAAGTAGATAGAGTTTGGACTGTTTTCCAGGAATCCAAATCCCCGGGGACCAGAGTGTTAAGACAGTCTCCCCAGTGACCCATGAGAATAAATTGGACAGCTGGGATGCAACTAAGTTACTTTGAAAATTGGAAGACCATGTATCCCTCATTTTGGGGTTAAACATTCAATATAAAAATCTAGGAAACACAGCAACAATAGAGAAGTAAATTTTTTTCCATAAAAGTTATTGATCTTCAAAGTGGTTTAGAAAAGTTTTCCTTAAATACAAAGCCTCTTTTGTGCTTATTAAACATAAATTATAAGAATGGTGGGTGTCTTCCAACATTCTTAGCTGATGCCTCTCATGCAATGTGAGAGCAGAGCCTTGTGCCTGGTGGTCTCTGGAAAGTACATGGGATAGCCTTTCCTCCAGGCTTTCTCTCTTCTGAAGGACAGAACTGTTGACTTTGGCTTCATTTATTCCAAAATGTATGCTTTTATTTGTATAGATTTTATTCTAAAATATTTAAATCAAATTATAAAATGAATGTATTAAAAATGAGATATAAATGCAAACCAGATCCTTCTGGCTGCTATGGTTTATTAGTCCACTTGGTCTTTGTCTGTGGCTAGATAGCCCGGTGGGTGACAGCACAATGCTGGCAATGCCAAGATCAAGGTTCAATCCCTCTATGTTGTTTCATTCTGTCCCGTGGACAGAACCGTTCTCACACTCAGGCCAGACTTCTTGTGAAGGGATTCCACTTGTCAGAGGCTGAGAGAGAGAGAATGAAGTGTATCAACCCAGGTATATCCCAACCACCAGGAACACTAGCAAAGAAAACAACAACAAACTCAAGGTACGCACTGAACTCATGGTCTGTCTTTATCTTCTGTGGAGACACTAATAATATAAAGTACATATTCTTTGCTGATTGATTTCAGTAATTAAATTCTTAACAGCACATGCTTAAATGATGACATGATGATGTCTGAACACCTGTTAGACTAACCTGAACTTCTTTAAAATTTATTTTTAATTGACAAATAATAATGATATATACTTATGTGATATCATGATACATGCAGACATTGTAGAATGATTAAATCAGTCTTAGCATATCAATCATCCCATTGTTGCTAATAGAGACTAATTAGTGTCTTGACATCTTTTCATCTCACCTATTTCGCAACTTGGATTTCCCTATTATTAAATATCTATCTGCCTATCTATCTATCTATCTATCTATCTATCTATCTATCTATCTCTCCATCTATCTATCTGTTAGCCTTCTGGGCTAAGAAATCCTGCAACTCCCAAATCCCAAACCACTGAACAGAAAGAGTGTGCTGTTTCAGGAACACATGCCCATGGTAAATAAAGGTACTAAGAGAGGGTCCTGGCAAACCCTAGCTAGGTTCCCAGCAAACGAGGAACTTATTAAGCTAGTGCTGTTATTTTCTATGTGTCTCTGCTGAGTCAACCAGAAACATGTAAGGTCTTCCTTTGCACTAAGCAAGTCAAACTATGAGAATTAAAAATAGTTTCATCATTCATCATTATAGATGCAATCCCAGCCTCAGTCTTTAGATAAACTCTTCTACTTGTAACTGGTGTCACATATCCTCATCTAATATCATTATAGAAGGAATTAATAAGAGAATAGGCCACTTCACTAGACATTGCAAAGTTTATCAGGAAACAAATATAGCACCTTGAATCAGAATACAAATAAAATCACTGCAAGCAGCATTGTCTAAGGATGAGAAAAGGGCCCAGGACCAAACGTTAAAAGGCATTTAATATTTCAAGGTAAAGGAGGAGTTGGCAAAGGAAACCAAGGGAAAAAATAGTCAAAGTGTGAAGAAACATTAAGACAGGAAGAAATCATGGAATGAAGTCAAGAGAAGAGGGAATTTTTTAAAAATACGAATTCACAATGCCAAAATGTTTGAAGCATCAATTAGGGCGAGGTTTAAATAATGAACTTTGACTTTGTGAACTCGTCCTTTACAGGTGAGCTGAATAAATGTTGGTGGGTGATGGAGCAGAATGGAGAGTGGAAGGGGAGAAAGTAGAGGAAAGAACTGGAATGATTTGAGAATGGTGGAGAAGACAGGAAGCAGTAGATGACAGAGGACGTGAAGAAGCATGTGAGAGAAACATCACGAAGTTGCAGTGCCCTGAGGAGGGCCCGTGGAAGGCAGGTGATCCTGAAGGACAACAGGAGAAAATGGCTTTACTGCTTTCCATATGCATTTGGACCTCCTGTGTTTACTCCTCTCCAGTTGGTGCCAGTGGCACCACCCTTAGATCCCTCCCTGACCTCGAGCTGCCGAGAAACCCTCACTGGCCTCTTCCTACTGGGCCTCTCCTCATTCGAAACTGAAGGGCAGAGGGGACAGGCTTACCCAAAGCCTCCTTCTAGACACCCTTGCCCCACTGAACCATGGGATCCATTTTTCTATTGTTGCTGTAATCAATGATCACAAGCATAGTGGCTAAAACAACGTAAATATATTACCTTATGGTTTTGGAGATCAGAAGTCTTACTGGTGTCAACAGGGCTTCCAGAGGCTCTGGAGGGTGGAAGGAAGAAGTCAGTCTTCTTGCTGTTTTCAGTTTCCACAGGCTGCCTGCGTTCCTTGGTTCCTAACTCCCTTTCATCTTCAAGGTCGGCAATGACCTATAGAGTGTCTTTTCTTACTCTGCATCAAGGTGACATTGATGCCTCTGCCTCCTTCTTCCCTCTTATGAGGACCATTGTGATGACCTTGGGTCCACCCAGATGATCAGGATTATCTTAAAATCCACTTATCAGCAGTTTTAATTCCATCTGCTGCTGCTTAATTCCACCCAATCTTAACTCTCTTTTTTCTATGTAGGATAACAGAGGTTGCAGGGATTCAAATGCGGACATCTTTGAGGGGTCATTCTTCTGCCCCAAACCACCATGTTTTTGTACTCAAGACCTGAACATTTCCTGAACAGATGATGAGGGTCCACATCCTCAGAGCTATGGTTCCCAAGGTGGGCTCAGCTTAGACCAGAGGGCTGGCCTAAAGTCAGCTGTTTGGTAGGTGGTGGCGGGGAGGGGATTTAGAGACATAGGTTGAGATGCCCACAGGTATGTACTGCAGGGCCCGAATGTTCTCTTACACTGGGACCCCATGCTAAAGGCAGGCCTCGCTGTCATTGCCCAAAAAGTAAGCTTCCCCCTTTTCTACCTTATCTTATCCCAAAAGATATGAGGAAAATTCACTTCAATTATCCCTTTAGATGAAATTAGTTTTGGGGGTTTCCCTCACTAGATTCCAGCTGGAGAATTTGGGAACATTCTGAGAAACATGATGAGTGGTAGTGACGGTAGTGACAGTGGTGAAATGTAGTGACAGTAAATCCCTGATTCAGAAGAGTTGGGGACATTTCAAGTCATTTAGGATCAGGTTCCACATCAGAGCTGACCCAGAAAAGAAATAGAGTTGTGTGGCCAGGCATGGTGGCTCACACCTGTAATCCCAGCACTATAATCCCAGGCGAGAGGATCGCCTGAGCCCATGAGGTTGAGACCAGCCTGGGCCACATGGCGAGACCTTGTCTCCACAGTCAATAATAATTTAAAAAATTAGTCGGTGCAATGGTCCCAGCTACTTGGAAGGCTGAGGCGGAAGGATCTCCTGAGCATAGCAGGTCAAGGCAGGGGTGGCTGTGAGCATGCCACTGAGCTCCAGCCTGGGCACAGAGTGAGACTCTGGCTCAAAATGACAAAAAAGAAAGCAGCAGAGTCGTGTAAAAGGGAAAGGAGGAAAGATAAAAGGGTAGACTTGGAGGAACCTTCACTCAGAAGCACATGTGATCAAGTTTCATTCCATTGCTGTGTTTTTCCAAGAATTGTGACACCTGTACAGGGTAGAAACGGCCATGAGTGCACCAGTGGTCAGACCACATTCTCTGAACTGAGTGACTCACTCTTGCTAAACACACCTTTCCACCTACACCCCACACACATTCTCTTTCTGCAACTCCAAGTTGACCCAAGGATGATCTGATCAAAAACCTCCTCTTTCATTTCTGTGTGGAGGTGTACCCACACATGAATCTTGTATGGACATGCGCACATCTGCATGTATGTATAACGGGTCTATGCATGTAAATATGCATGCGTGTTCTTTTATCAATCCTTATTATAAGATGATGGAAAAAAGAATTCAATTAAGAGTCAAGAGACATGGAATTCTGGTTTTAATTCTGCCACCAGTTTCCTAGGAGACTTTAATTAGACTATATGTTTGCTTATCTGTGAAAGAGAATGTTTTAAACCAGATGATCCTTTTAATTCTTTCCCATTTTAGAACCCTAAGTATCTACTTGGGGGAACTTAGATACATCTGCCTTCCAACCAGAACTCCAACTGAACTTTCCTTTACAGAAATTATCCTACTTATTATTAATCACCCAACAAAGATGGCAGTCTCTGACAAGCTATTGTCTCTCTCTGTCCATTCTTCTAGGTTCTAGTTCTGCGTAGAAGTTATCTTTATTCTCTTACGTTCTTTCATCAATACAATACAGAAATAAAGGTAAGTATCAAAAAAAGATACTGCATTGTCGCGACGTGTTGCCAAACACTTCCAGACTTTTGTGTCCGTAACTTCTCAGCACCCAAGAATAACATCTTTGTCATACAATTAATATTTGCAACACACTGGAGGCCATCTGAGCACAAAGAAGATGTAGCAATTAAAGTGTAGACACGCTGGATCTAGTTCTGGTTTTGTTTAGTAGAAAAATACATACTGAACATCTTCTAAATGTTAATATGGGGGTGAATGAGGTATAAATGACCTCTGCCACAGTCTAGTGGGGGAGACAGATACTGAACTCATAATTGTACAAAAAATAATTGACTACAGGCATATTAAGTTATTTGAACAACATAGGCGGAGGTGTTAAGTGTTTGAACAGAAGGTCTGGTGTTGAGGAAGGGTGGTCCTCACAGTCTAGCTTTGTGGCCTAATTGAGTTTCTTTATACTCTAGGTTCTAACTTTTTTCACATCGGAAGGACCTTCTCATTTTAACATACCATAGAAAGCCTGAAACCGTTTGAAACCATGTTCTGCATCCTTCCTTCACTGATCTCACATGTGTTCAGATCCCTCCCAGTTTGCAAGCTCTTCTAACAGTCCCCCCCCCACCGATTATACTTTATTTATTTAACCAATATCTAGTCATCCTTACTTGGAAGACTGAGGCAGAAGGATCTCTGGAGCCCAGCAGGTCAATGCTGGGGTGGCCGTGAATGTGCCTCTACACTCCATCCTGGGCGACAGAGTGAGACTCCAACTCAAAAACAAAAAAAGAAATTCAGAAGTCAAATCCACAGTCTCTGCTCTCAAGCAGCTGTGGTCATATTGGGAAGACAGGCAAATAAGCAATTTCAAACCAAGTAGTTGATTATTGGTATAACGATAGCAGTATTTGTGTGGTACCAGAGTTGCCAATAACAGGGGCTTCAAGCTGATCTTCATGGAATGTTCTAGAAGATGACTGCTTGGAGAACAAGGAGTTAGCACGGAAAAAGGGTGGGGATGTGTTGGTGCAGATGTTCTGTGAAAAGACAGTGGTGGGCGGTACCAGGCTTCTCCCTAGAATGGGAGATCTCAATTCGGATGACTGCTGAGCACTTGCCGGGGACAGTGACATGGGCAGGAACCAGAATTTGAAAAGTAAAGCGCTGAGACTGCAGACTGTGAGAAGCTCCTCTGAACCATTTTAACTAGGGACCAATTGTCATCCCTGTTGAATTCCCAGCGGCTAGATCATCAAAGAGCAGGATTATGAGTTGTGGAGAATTAGTCAGAAGAGGGTTCCATTTGGGCCTAGAAATCCACTAGGGGCCTCTTGCAGGATTCTGGGTGAGAGATGCTGAGTGAACTAAGAATTACAGCCACAAAGATAAGAAGATGAGGAGAGGAGTCTGTAGACATGTAACAGCTGGTATCGACTGGACTCCAAGGGGTGTCAGAAGATTCCAGGGTTTCTAGCTGGGGTAACTCGTGGGTGGGATTTTCAGTACCTGAGTTGGAGGTCAAAAGAGGAGGATGAGGCTGGGGACTCAGGGACATAAGGAGATGAGTGTGACTATGACTGGGGTCGTTATGGAACACCCGTGCGGAAACCAGGGTGTTTCTTTGCTCTTTAGAGATGCATGTGGAGCACGGAAAAGGGGTCTGACCCAGGGATGTCAATTTGGGGGAAGATAAATTCTTATATACCGTATTGATAGAAATACTCCCACACTACAAAGACCACAATTTAAAGTACAAACCATGCATATTCTTAATCCATGTTTTTAATATTCCATGGATGAAAGGATGAAGGGGCGAATAAAAGCTGTTATGGGGTAGCAGAAAATTCCTATCCGATGACTATAGTTGGTGTGTGTGTGTGTGCGTGTGAATGTGTGTGTGTATACACAAGTGTGTCTCTGAGTAGACATACACACATACACATTTATGTTAATAACAACAACATATTAGAACAGTAATCTTAGTCTGCTGGGGCTGGCATAAATACTACAGACTGGGTGGCTTAAAAAAAAAAGCACAGAGGAGACCTCATCTCCACAATAAATCAAAAAATGAGCCGGTGTGGTAGCGCGCGCCTGTAGTTCCAGCTACTCGGAAGGCTGAGGCGGAAGGTCGAGGCTGCGGTGGCCGGAAGCAGCCACTGCACTCCAGTCTGGGCGAGAGTGAGACTCCAGCTCAAAAAAAAAAAGCACAGAAATTTACGTTTTCATAGTTCTAGAGGCTAAAAGTGCAGGATTCGGTGCTGTCGGTGCTGGTTTCAAGGTGAGACTTCTCTTCCTGGTTTGTAGACAGCTGCCTTGTCGCAGGACTTTCTGTGGCCTTACCTCTGTGCCAGAGCAGAAAGTCCTACATCTCTGGTGTGTTTTCTTCTTCTTGTAAGGACACCAGTCCTATCAGATTAGGGCCTCATGGCTATTACCTCATTTTACCTTAATTATCTCCTTAGATGCCCTGACAATTGCAGCCCTATGAAGGGTTAAGTCTTTAGCATATGGATTTTTTAGAAGATACAATTCAGTTCATGACAACATCAGTACTTTTTGACATCCAAGCTGACTTTTTCCCTGAGAAAGGCTAGACTGTGAAAATACAAGAGATTGCTCTAAGTCATAAAAGAAGAAAACCTACATGTGAGGAGAGGGAGAGATCTGTTAAAGGTCAGAGGTCGAGTTTGCCCACTTACGACATTCTTTTCTACTGATTATATTGAATACAATGATATTCCTACAGTTGTCCCCCCTTCGTTTTGGAGAGGGAAACAGCCACTTGCAATAGTTAAACCCTCAAATAGCAGCAGACTGGGCTCGACAGATTACTTTCTACCGCTCTGGGCACGCCAGGCTGTGAAAGTCGGAAGGGCTGGAGTCGCACAAGACTGTCCCGCGACCAAGGGGAGCGCGGCGTCCTGGGCAAGTGCGCCCTCGCACGCAGGTTCGCTCCGACTCCGGGCTCTTCCTCGGAGGTGCGTCCGCCCTTTGCACGCCTGGCTTTCGTCCGGCCCCGGCCTCCCACCTGACGCTCCCGGGAAGCGCTCCTCGGAGTCGCGACGCCGTCGCCGGGCGCCCAGGTGACAGCCGGGGCGGGGACCCGCCGCGCCTCGGGGCGCAGCGCCTCCCGCGCGCCAGCCCCCTCCCCGCCGCGCCCCGGGAGGCGGGGAGGGCTGCCAACTTCGCGCCGCGGCCGCCGGCGCTTCCCGGGGTCCCCTTGCCGGGACCCGCCCGCCCCGGAGTCGGCGGCGCTCCGCGGAGCGCGGGCGCGCAGGGCCGCCCCTCGCCGGCCCCGCCCGCCCCGTCCCCGCCCCGGCCGGGCGCGCCGGCGATAGGCCGGCCCCGGGCGTGCTCCGCGTATATGCCGCCCGGGCCCGGGCCGCGGCCGCGACCGGCGCTGCTGCCGCGCGCGCCGCTGTCCCCGCCGAGCCGGGCGCCGTCCCCCAGCCGCCGGACGCGCGCGGGCCCGGGACCCCGGCGGGGCCGAAGATGAAGGAGCCCGCGCACGGGCGCCCGCGGACTGCCAGCCCCGCCCGCGCCCGCGCCCGCGCCCCGCGCGGAGCCCGAGCCCGCCGAGCGCCCGCCCTCGCCGCCGCAGCAGCCGGAGCCGCGACCCGGGCGGCGGCGGCGGCAGCGCGGGGCCCGCCGCCGGCCCGGCTGCCATGAGTTGTGCGGGGGTGATGCACCACCCCCAGCCGCATGGAGCGGCCCCGGGCCTGCCCGCCCCCGCGGCGGCCGCGACCTGCCCCGCGGCCGGCTACCCCCCGGCGCCGCGCCCCGGCCAGCAGGTGAGTCGCCGCGCGGGCCGCCGCGGGGCGCGCGCGGGGAGGGCGGCGGGGGCCGGGGCGCGCGGCGGGGCCCGGCGGGGGCCTCGGGGAGGCGACGTCTCGGAGCGCCGAGGCTGCGCCCCAAGGCGCCCGGCGCGGGGCACTCGCTCCCCGGAGCCCACCGGGGCGTCCGTCGGGGTCGCGACCGTGCGGGCAAACTTCCTTAAAGCGACAGGGGAAGGTGGAGTGGCGCCGGTGCTCTGGCCGGCGCGACACCGAGGGAGGGGGGCCGCCCGGAAAGGCGGCCCGGGAGGGGCGCTTTCTGAGACTGGTGGGGAGCCCCGGTCTCGTGTCGTCTGCCGGCTGTCGCTAGAGCAGCCTCGCGGAGAGCCTCTTTCCCCAGGAGCGTGACCCAGGGGACAGGGAGGGATTCCCAGACTCTTCATTCATTCTCGAAGCCCAGCAGGGCGCAGAGTCTGTCACAGGAGGTGCTTGGTTCTGCGGACAGAGTGTCCCGCAGCCAAGAGGCAACCCCGGCTCTCTGGACGCTGGGTCTCCACCACGTCCACCGCGCAGAGAGTAACTGAAAATGCTCCTGAAAAGGGCTCGGAACTGGGGAGATGATAAAGGGAATTTGTCACGAGGTGCACTTAGGCAGTCGCTCTCTGGATTCGACAGAGAGGTTTAGTTAGAGCACCATTAAAAAAAAAAATTAATGTATGTGGCAAAGGACTGTACCAAAACAGGGTCCTTCTCGGACCATGGGAATGAAGGTGGGTTGACTTGGAGAAACAAAAAATTCAACGCATGGTTGGGAAATTACCATCTACAGAATGTATTGATTTATTTTTAGTTTCTTAGGAGCCAAATGTTTTGTTACGCTGTCAGCCTCTGGCCCTTTAATTAATCTGGCCTTTTGATTTCTATATTTCCTCTACCTCGGTGCTACCCTTTGGAAAGAAATCATAACTTTCTATTGAGAGTTTAGGGACTGAAATTCCATCGATTCTGGAAGGATACATGCCACAGATACGTTTGCTAAACGATACCACCTTAACCTGGGCAAAAGAGGAAGGAGCCCTGGTTTCTTGCTGCTGTTATTATTATTATTATTATTATTATTATTATTATTATTACTCAGCAACTTCAGTTTTTCAAAGCAAAACTGATTTTGGGGGGGAGCGAATGGGAACACATTTTGTAATCTGTGGTCAGGGGTGACAGATGAAAACACTTTGATTAGGCTGTTTGTTTTTCTTTGGCTTTCAATATAAAAAAAAATGAGTATTGAAGAAAGCTGTGTAGGTTTAAGTCAGGCAAGTGAAGCCAAAGGACCCCTGGGTACCAGTTTTCTGTATTTTATAAACACCCAGTTCCTTATGAGCACCCTTTACCCCATCTCTGAGACTGCAGAGGCCATCAATTATATGTTGGAATGTGGCTGGGCAACAAACTAAAACTTCTCTAAATATTCAGAAAGCTACCACCCCCTTACACAATCGAGAGCTATAGAAGTAGAGTTGTGAAACTAGTTCCATTTAAATAGGAATCTATGGTGGGTATGAGTATTGTAATACATTTTTTGAGCTAGAAAATACCATCTGGTATCAGAAAAACTTACACAAGACCAATCATAAAAGTTAGTTTTCAGTAAGAAATGACTCCAAATACTTTATAGCCCTAAGACTCAGTCTCCAAATTTCATTTTTTTCTAAAACTATCAAAACTAGGAAGAATGAGCTTTTTTCTTTTTTAACCTGAGTTGTCTCATTTATGAGCTGTGCAATGATCGACTTCTGCTGTATTTTGGGCTTCTGTAGACATTGCTTAAGTAGATGTTAGGTTGAATTGATCATAAGAATTTAGTTGCGAGGTATACCAGTTGTTTTCATGTTGCTTTTCCTCAAATAGTTTGTTTGAAATTACTTTTTTTCTTACTTTTTTTTTTTGTCAAGTAAAGAAACTATTTGACCATAACTGGCTAGCAAAATTAAAAGAGACTTGACAGTGTAACTACTGTTCTTTTACCCTCAGGAGTTTATTTTGATGACCTACATTTTCTATTGGAAAAAAGAGTAAATCAGGAAATTCTTATCAGGCTGACAGCATTTTTAGACTATGCAGTGCGTGGGTGAAGTGGAACTAATATTGGCTTGGCCCTAGTGCAGTCATCCGAGAATACATATTTTGGTTGTTTTTGCATTCCATAAGGTTTTATCATTATTATCCATGAAGATTGTTTTCTCCGTACATGGGAAGTGACCCCCTAGAAGCATCTTGCCTGGGACAAAAATAAGGGCTACGGCTCCTACTGCAATTGAAAAACTGATTTGTTGAGGAAGAAAAAAGATGCAAAACAGTAACAGAGTAATCAAGAAATTTTAATGGTCATTTGTAAAATGCTGGAAGAGAGAACACTAAAGTGTGGTATTGCTTCTGTATTCCATTGTAGTCATGTATATTTGAACTGAGTTTCCCCTTAAGTCTGTATAGCTCTGAAGTCCTTATATATTAGTATGTCAACATGGTTCATTATGATGAATTTCAAATATAGGCATTTCCTTCCTCTTAATATATGATCATATGACTTTGAAAATTATTTTTGAGATAAATTAACTTTGTTCTCTAGGCCTGTGGACTTTCAGCTTATCCCCTGAAAGCACACTGGAACACTTGCACCTTAAGTTTAGGTTTTTACTGAACATATTATACATTGTAGGTGAGATAGAGTTGAGTGTCTTAGTATGCACCGTAATACGTTAGTGAGGTATACAGTAGGCTAAATGAGTGAAAGTAATCTGCATAATGTCTGAAAAGTATATTTTATAGTCTCTGGCAGTAATTCCTAGATATTGCTTGGCTGTGTGGTACAATTCTTATAGAGCCAAGAATTGCTGGGAGGATGCCGAGTGACCCATTCTCTGTACCCACTGGCTCTTCAAAGCCTTACTATATCCGTTCCTAACGTCTCCTTGGGAGAACTCTTGACTCCGTCTCTTGGTACATGCTCTCAAAGCTGGTGACCCTGCAAAATGCGTGCAGAAGGGAACACAGCAGTGACGGTGGGTACCAACAGAAAACGTTGAAATAGGTGTCAGAAACAATTGAAGGCAATAATATAACATCACAGATTTCCTTCATGCCCAGTGGCCTTCTCATCTTAAATGCAGATATCGTGTGTTGTCTAAATCCGCCCTATCCATCACGTTAGGGTTAGAAGATACTGAAAGCAAAGCTTTCAGAAGTATGCCGTTTATAGATGAGTCAGAGCACCATCACAGGTTTTCTAATTGTGCGTGCAGGTTTCTAACCATCACTCTTTGGACTTCTTAGGAGGTAGAGTATATTGACTCTGTCCTCTTTAGGGGTAACAGCTGGGCGAACCTGCATACTTGCTGAGGCGTATAAGAATTGTGCCCTTGGGAGGCAGAACTCCAGTTGTCAGTTTTGTAACGTGTTTTTTCACTTTTACTCTGGACTCTGCCGCCTTGGTTAAGTCATAAAATTGCTCCGAGATGAAAAACACTGGAAAAACGCTAACTTCACCCCTTCCTTTTACAAGTGCTGTCATAGGACTGAAGCACCTGGCTAAAGATTTCAAAGCTGATTGGTGACAAAATCAAAATTATGACTACCAGATCTCTGTTTCCCTCTTTGTGTGGCATCTTTCTACCATTCCACGCAGTCTCCCAAACTTTTTTTTTTTTTTTTTTGCTATTGCACAATAGGCTTATTTTTGTCTTTAGGTCCCCAATCAACGTTTTTGATTTTAAAAAAAGATTAATGTGCAGTAGATTCTTTGGCCTTGGGGTTTGAGATCCTTTCCAAGTCCTTGGTAGTATACTCTAAGTTTAGGCATTCCAAAGGCCTTTTGCAAGCATCTGTATTATGCAAATGACTTATGTGTCCATGTTGCACCCTTTGTTGATGAAGCGGAATGTCCACTTAGCAAATGAACATTTACTTATGTACAGTAAAACACAGGAAGTGGTATTAACAGTCAGTTTTAAGTGCCTCATGTATCATTGTTATTCTAACACAAGTTTAGGTTCATTAAGAGGAAAGAATACAATTATCACCTAAATAATTCCAACTCACAGTCAAGTTATTTAAGGCAGAGATCTATTTGTCTTGCAACTGTAAGTAAGGACTTAAGTGGATTTATAAGAATCCATACAGGACTTCTTTGAGAAAGAACAGCCCTTAGAATCCCACACTACACAAATTAACTTGACTGCAGAGACTTAGAAGCTTAAGGTGCCTGTAGCTTCATGCTCCCAATAACTTTCCAGTCAGAAAATTCAAAGCCAGAGGAAAAATTAAGCGTTAAAATAACTGAACTGTTGTCTCTGGCAGTCAACCAGAACACAGATTACAATAACGATGGAAAGAGCAGGATTGAGACCCGTAAAATCTCACATGGTGAGGATGTGTTCCCTTAGAAACCAAATGCCAGGACAAGGTGATACTGGAAATGTCAGTGAAGGGTATTTTGGCTAAAGGCAAGGAAGTCCCGCTTTACGTAGCACTTAGTAAACTCTCACATCTCACTAAGTTGGAGATGGCGGCAGGGGCATGACCCACAGAGTGGGGGACAAGGTTGTGGTCCTTTGCTGTGCAGTATGGATTTTTCTTTCTTTCTTTCATTTTTTTTTTTTTTTTTTGCCACATCTCTCTGGGCCAAGGGAATTTTCAATGAGAATAAAACTTTGCTGCCTCAGATGCCTAGGGCAGATCTTAATGCAAATTTGTGCCATTCTTTCTTTTAAAAAATATGACTTGAAAGACATAGGGTACAATTCAGGGTTAGGTATGCAAATGGTCATTGTGCAGGTAAAGTTTGGGCCTCGCTTTGGTCCCCACTTCATCTGGTCTGAGACCGGGTAACCTTCTTGATGAAGTATGCCCCCTCTCCCAAGGCAGTTTCCTACTACTGCCAATCTTTTTCTTGTAGTATTATGATAATTGTTCAGGATCCACTTATGAGTGAGAACATGTGGTACCCAGTTCTTTGTTATGTGCCATTCTAAAGCCTAGGTGCTTAACTTGAATCTCATTCCATCTCACTTAAAATAAAAAAAAATCTCAAAATGAACACATCCAGTAATAGATAATAATTTAAGGCATTACCTCCACAAAAACATTTTCGTTCAGGAAACGAAGGCTCTCCAATAGTTTAATTTCAGGCTCCAGCAGAGGCAGTGAAGGGAAACACTTTGGGCACGTGCTGCTCTGAGCCTTTCAAAACACACCTCTTTAAGCAGCTGGTTTTCTGCTTTGACTGCTCATTTCGGAAGACCCTAAGAGCGCCTTGACCCCTTAGACCCAAACAGCTGCTGCTAGGACAACTCATACATGCCATATTTACTGGCATTTCAGTGGAATGCAGACTTATACCAGTTATTTTCAGTGGAAAGCAGATTTATACCAGTAACTTACAAGTGTGTTACTGGGGTAACTGAACCTTTTTTTCACTTGTCTCCTTTAGTAGAAGGGGCAAAAAAAAAAAAAAGTGTGACCTAAACTCAGCAGGTGTCCTTTCTCCTTAAAACTATATCATCGTAGTATGCCAAAACACTTGTCGTCGGAAGATGGCATAGGGAGACACTGAGGATGTATCCTTCTTTGTTAATATGAAGATAAATAAGAAGGCGCCATAACTAATTTC
Source organism: Tarsius wallacei (assembly GCA_963574415.1). Taxonomy (NCBI): domain Eukaryota; kingdom Metazoa; phylum Chordata; class Mammalia; order Primates; family Tarsiidae; genus Tarsius; species Tarsius wallacei. The sequence continues at coordinate 15,903 of CAUYQG010136856.1, read as the reverse complement.
TAGGAATTGGTTTAGATGACCCATGTCTGGAAGTGAATTACTCTTCAGTGATCTGTAGGGGATTTTTGGCCAGTAGCCTGCAATGTCAGAAGAGGCGGCCAATGTAAGAAACAAAATTAAGTGTGAATTTGTGTGCAGCTCCAGCGTGTTGCTTATTAGGATACAGAGTTGGACAAAACCTCTGAGATAATTAAGTCAAAATTCTTGATTTTCAGAAGCAGCAGCTCAGGGCCAGAAAGTTCAGTGACTTGCTCAGACTTCTGGAGCTAGTTTTGGCCAAATTCTCTTTCCCATTTCAGTTCTCTTTCTGTTGGGTTCCTTTCTCTGGGCTTCCTTAGAAACAAGAAAACGATTAGTGAGTTACCTACTTTTACTGGTCTTTATTATTTTTTAGGTTTAGAATATTAGCTACTTGGAGAAGGAACACCATTAGTCACATGGAACAACTGTGAGGCTCTTTTACAAGTGCTCTTAGCAGATTTCCAACTCACTATGAAAAGTTCCAGTTTAGGGACAGGCTGTGACTTTCATCTTTATGGCTCCTTGCATAATTACTGACACAAAGTGGGCATTAATTGACAATTAGATGAATGGAATGAATAATAGATACATTTCTTAAAAAAAAAAATGAAACCATACCAGGAGTGATAGAATTATGCAAACAAACCAGAAATTTATATGTCGGAAACTGTTGTCTCATTCAAAGCGGTTTGAGAGAGAACACATACCCTCATGATGTGATCATTGCTGAAAACATTTTGGGAATGCAAATTTTGAAATTGCCTCTAGGCACATGTTTTTGAACTTCCTAAAAACTGGAAATTTCTCGTCCTGGGAGGGAATAGGTTTGATTTTTTTTTTTTTTTTTATACTGACCAGAATCATTTAGAGGCAAGTGTGTTCAAAAGTAGCTCATCATGTTAAGCTGTATTATTTCTGGTTGCTCTTCTCTGCTTTTAAGAAAAAAAAGCAAAAACAAATAAACAGAATTATGAGGTGTGGCTGAGTCTCACAAATTGGCTCTACTCTCATTTCCAAAATAGGATTTCTAGAAAAATTGTAGGCAATTGTATTATGTATTTGATTTGCCAAGAAAACAATATATTTTTAGGTATAGAAGTTCAGTTTCATCTAGAAATACATATTTTTTTAGCAGCACTGTATTACCTGATAGCCATATTTCTGATATGTCTAATTTTTTTAATGTTATGAATAAATTTAGACTATCCTAGTTAGCATGGAAACCATGCTGACTGAGGGGTTCTGCTTGTTTATTCAGTTAAAGTAAATATCATATAGAGAATCATTTTTTTGAGTCATTTTTCTTGGTATGTGCTATGTAGACAGAAATAGGTTCTAATTCCATCTCTGCTACTCTCTAGTTAAATGATCCTGGTCAAATAAATCAGTTTTTGTATATTAACTGATTCATTGGGAATACTTATCCAGACAAAATATTTGTGTGTGAAAGGACAGTTATGTGAAATAAGATATACAAAAGGTCTGTGGCATATCACCCTTACCTATCTCCTATAAGCTGATCCATTCTTCTCCAAATAGGCTAGGAACCAAAACTTCAAGTCTCTCTGAAATATTTTTTAAAATCTGTTATCCAAGTAAATTAAAAAAAAAAAAAACATGGTCAAAGAGCAATGTGCTGCTTTTATGGACTCTATGATTTTGAAACGTTTACCCTGGGTTACTAGTTCCTTCTTCTAGGTTCCAACCATGTTGTTGAAATAAAAGAATCATTGTATTTTAAAAAGATAGCCAGTAGAAATTTAAAAAAAATTCGAAAAGCTGTTTCCAAATATCCAGCGATTCCAACGATTCATTAAAATACTTTTGTTTCCTTAGGAAAAAACTATCCACATATGCACAGTAATCACTTGGCATTTTGTAGGCTTAAGCCTTGGGGAGTTAGTGGTATTTGGCTCCTGACATGGAAGACTTTCTCTTGTCAGACAAATCCTTCCTCTGCACATTCTTGCTAAAGTGTGTTGTTGTTGTTCCTGCCCGCAGGCCGTGAAACAGTTGGATATGGCGTGCACTGCCCAAGTTGGCTCTCCTGAGCACGGCAGCTCACCTCTCTGTGACTTAGCTCCAACTTCTGAATGTTAACCGGTTCATTGTTTCTCTGAACTCCAGTCATTTTACCTGGGGAAAAATCTTTATTGCCACGTAGTGGTGATAAGACATCCGTGTGCATCGAATACATCAACGTGTAGTCACTGGAGACCTTTTGGTGGCTTCTTTACTCTTGCTAACATTTCTTTAGGGTCTTGCAAGAAAAAAAATGAATATTCCTGAGAGATTTGGTTGTTTTTAGGAAGTGATTGTACGTTTTGAGAAAAGTGCGAACTAGATGACATTGTGACCTTGATTCAGAAAATCTAGATTCTGGTGATTTGCTGTTTAATCTCAGTGTTTTAAACTTGATACGTTATTCCCAAGAAAGAATGTCACACCAGGCAGGTTTCATTCCAAGGAGCAAACACCCAGTGAATACTGAATGTGGGAAGCACACAGTGAAATACTTAGGGAACAAGGCAGAGGGTGGATTGACAGTCACCACGCACCATCATCAGGAGGAAGTTGAGGCACAGGGCCTTTGGAGGAGGAGGTGAGGGTGCTGTGAAGGTCAGTGTAAGAGCCGGTCACTGCTCCAGTCCTGGGCTCCTGTTGTCTTCATGCTCACGCTTAATGTTTAAAACATAGGCACGTTCAGGCTGGGCACTCTGGACAGACATCAGGCCATCTGGATACTTTGAAATCTTTATTTCAATCAGTGATGTGGACTGTGAGGCTATAAATACATGTGCGTGCGTGCGTGTGTGTGTGTGTGGTATGTGTAGGTGGTGTGTGTTTTGTGATATGTGTGTTGTGTGTGTGGTATGTATAGTGTGTGTGGTGTGTCATATGTATGTTTGATGTGTGTTGTGTGTGTGATGTGTGTGTGTGGTGTGTGTGGTGTGTGTGTGAGAGATGTGTGGTGTGTGATACGTATGTTGTGTGTGACGTGTGTATGGTGTGTGTAGTTTGTGTGTGGTGTGTGTTTTGTTTGATATGTGTGTTGTGTGTGTGTGTGATGTGTGGCGTGTGTGTGTTCATTATAATTTGTGAAAATTGCCTCAACTCTATCTGAAAAACGTGTGGGTGGGAATGGTAGACATTCCCATGGCCTGCCTGCTGGTGGGTATAACAGAGGCTCCCTTTCCATCTTTCTTGTTTGAGTCTTCAAGCAAATTTATGTAATTTTTATATCATTCATAAAGGAACTGCCTTTAAGACTTGGGAGGGAGAGAGAAAAAAGTGCATGTTATAATCATTCCAGATGCATTTTATTTAAACAGAGGAGTCAATATAGATAGAACCACAGTTGTTTGCAATACCAAAAAGGGATTTTGCAGTATAATATTTATAGAAATATGTAGAAATAGAGACATATTACATGTGCATGAAATATAAAAATACAGAGAATTGATGCAAGCATTGACAGAATTATTTTTTAAAAATAGATGGACATATTTTGACATATGACAGATTTTGCTTACTTTTTCCCCATTGCATATTGAAATGTGCAATTTTTCTATTAATTTGTTTGTATCCAACATTCAAAAATTGTTTAAAAAGATACAGTGTTATGTAGAACTTAGAAAACTGTATAATTTTAAATAGATTGAGTAGCTAAAATGCAACTGCTATCAATTTAAAACATTAAGATATTTTATGATTTCTATTACTGATCATAATACTATTTTACATACTTATCAGTATTTACTGTTTTCAAACTTTTTACATATGTATTTTTAACTCATTTTATTTCATCTAAAAATTAATTGCTATTGGTTGGTGGTAAAATACAATATTTTCTTTATTTAAAAAATTAGCCCAGCTAGGGCTCTTTTATTTAAAGAATAAATGTTAAGATTAAATAAATGGGGCAACTATATGCAAAGCCCAACTTTCACAAACTAATGTTGAGCTTGACATTAACAGAAAAAAGAAATCAACTCAAAGATAATTATGAACACTTGTAGACAACATTGCCACTCTGTAGATCAGTTTTAATTTCCTTTCTGTGTAAAAACATGCTTCTAGCTAACGTGCCAGAGTGTGTCGATATGGCAGAAACAGTGTATGTTTTGAGTAAATATACATAAATATACATGCACACAGAGAAATAGCACTGTGATCTGACTAACAAACCATAATAATCATTTAATTTTATAATGAAATTTAAAGCTAGGAATGATTTTAGGAGTCATTTACTTCAGTCATCTCGTTTTATACACCCCCTATGTTATTGTAGTGTTTTTACTATTGAAGCCAACTATAAACACGTTCAAATCTGTGTAAAAGATTATAAGAAAGAAAACCACTCAGTCACGACAATCACCTATTCTTCCACAAGGCATATTCACTCACAAGGAATGAATTATCTATTCATCAACAAATGATCACCATATTGACACAAATTTTAAGTAAAAAGCAGTACTTACAAGTAGCAGCCCAAAATGATAACTTGCAAGCTCATAATATTCCTGAACATTTCAGGACCCACCTTTTACAAGAGCAACCTATTCGTTGCTGGGGAAAGGGTTCGGTTTATTGGATGGCACATTTATGATTTGGGGCTATAGATTTTGAAGCCAGTGATTACATTAGAAGCATAGAGTCTGGGTTATGTGTTTTGCTAACATTTGCAGAACTACTGCATGTTCTGGAATGATTTATCCTTTTCTAGTCACATTCATTTTCCAGCACGCATTTTTTTTTCTGAAGTAAGGAAAAGGATCAGGTTTTGTAGATACGTAAATGATGTAGAAAGCTTATTTGGCCACTAGAATATTGCATGCTGTAATCTTTAGCATTATCTTTTTTATGGATAATTCACATCAAAGTTGTTGATAATAAAAGTAATGTGTGTTCAGTCAGAAATGTTTGGAAATATTGAAAAGCAGAGATAAGAAAGTGGCAATTAACTACACACTTGCTACCCAGAAAAATAATTCCAAATACGACATTTGGTGAATTTTTTTTTCCACCCGAGATATCCTTCCCTGCCTTTTCCCAACCATAAATGCACAGGCATATCTCCACCTTCGTGTTCTTATTCTGACTCCACCACTTACATGCTTTGTGACTTTTGACAAGTTACTTAACTTTTCTGTGCCTTAGTTTTTGTAACTTACAATATGGGCAATAATAATAACAACCACGTGATGGAAGTGTAAAGATTAAATGTGGTAATCATTATAAAGCTTTATAAGAGTATCTGCCATCATATATTTATATTAACTATTATCATAGGTCTGATCATATGTTTTAAAAATAATTTAGATGATCAAACCTTTCATGTTCTTATTTGAAAAATACTAGCCATTGCTAGTAGTTTGCAATATTTTCAGTAAGCCGTAGGAATATGTTTTTCCCTCTATGATAATGGTGGTAAGTGGAACATCTGAAAAATATGTTCCATGCAAAATGGATCTTCACACAGACTTATTTTGTCATTTTCGTTTGATTTTTGAGAAATGAGTTCAGCACATCTGCCAAATCCTTTTGTAGAATGTTACATTCCTGTTTTTTATTTTAGTTTGTTTCATTTATGAAAAGCTCTTTCTCTCCACCTCACCCCCAGACGGTTCCATCTCCTATCCCTCCCCCCTCCCTATCCTAAACTATAATATTGCTGAACATTAAATTTTTCAAAGTAAACTAAAAAGGGGAAGAAAAACTAGAAGGAGTCTGTCACTCTTTTTTAAAGTCATCCTCCTGTTGGCATAGCTGGATTCAAAAATAAGAATGATAGGACAAAACTCCGTTTTGAAAGTTTACCATTGGATAATGGACGTGTTTGCTTGTTTGCCAAATTTGGAATCACAGACTTATGACTTTTATTTCAGTGTGGGAGGGGTACAATTGGTTGGGGGCGGGCAGAGATGGAGCAGAGCAGATGAAGAAGAATCAGTTTGCAAACATATGTTAATATTTAGATTCTTTTTTTTTGTAAAGTGAAAACTTAACGAGTTAATGCGTTTTTACAAACTGTCTTTGATACTGTGTTTTGTTTATTCCATCCCAGAAGAAGTTAGCGGTATACAGCAAGATGCAGGACTCTCTGGAAGTCACCCTTCCCAGCAAACAAGAGGAGGAGGAGGAGGAGGAGGAGGATGAGGAGGAGGAGGAGGAGAAAGACCAGCCTGCCGAGATGGAGTACCTTAACTCTCGCTGTGTCCTTTTCACTTATTTCCAGGGAGACATTGGGTCAGTAGTGGATGAACACTTCTCAAGAGCTTTGGGCCAAGCCAGCACCTTCCATCCAGAATCTGCCATTTCAAAAAGCAAGATGGGGCTAACCCCCCTATGGAGAGGTAAGAATTCAATAGCAGATGCGCTCCAGGGCACTGTCTCTGTTTCGCAACCGCCGGTACCAGGTTCCAGCTGGAGACTTGCCCCTGGAGGACGGATATCCACTTGCTTTTTAATTTTTAAGGACAGCGAGGAATTTCTTTCAGACAAACAGCTGGATCAGTTTTGTCACATGTGGAATGCAGGGTTGGAAAGGATGCAGTCACACCCCTTAAATTCCTCACGGAAAGGAGTGATACAGCCGGCTGCTCGAGCCCAGGAGCACCATTGCTAAAGCCCCGATGGCCCAATTTGGATCTCTCCGTCCCAGGCGTGCCTCGATCCGCTTTTAAAGAACGAGCCCCTGCTCATTCCAGTGGGTGCTGCGTGGTGGCACAGAGGCCTGAGTCTGACACAGGATACAGACCTCGAAGGCCTTCTGTGATCTCTTCTTGCTAGCTCCCTCTGTCCAGATTCCTTGTGGTGTTAACTCTTTGTGGTGGGCGACCCTGGCGGTATCGGCTGTGTCTACATGGTTTAAACTAGCGTTTTTAATCTTGATAAAGAACAGTATGGTGGACTCTTCTTCTTTATTTCCTTCTATATTGAGGTCGCAGAGATGTGTTTAAAACTGATTTCCGGCTCATGGAAAATTATTGGGTGATGTCTAAATCAGGGTAATTACAAGGTTAGAGGAAAAAAAAATAACACATCGTTCCAGTGATAGCTTCAGAGAACTGTGTTGCAGTTGTTTGTTCCACACTCATATGGTTATAAGAATGAGCTAGGAAACCGGTTCCCACTGTGTGGTTTTCCTGACCGGAGATATGTATCGAGCTTGTTAGAATTGTAGGTTCTTGGCCCCAGCCCAGACCTGAGGAATTGGAACTCTGCGGTGGGGTCATCTGTGGTATCCAGCCCTCCCAGTGACGTAGATACAGTCTCAGGTGTGGTCATCACTGATCAAGTGCTGTTGGAGACAGGTTGCTTACCTGGAGTCTGTCGCACTGGAATCTCCAGAGGGAGGTGTGGGTATCACTCTTGGACAAGTGCCCTGGGTGATTCCCAGGGAAGGCTGGCCACTTTTGGTCTGGGGAGGTGAGCAGGGCTGGGTGGCCCCCCACCCAGCAGCGGAAGAGTGGCCCTGCTCAATCATAGGAGGGGTCCAGGCCAGGCAAGTCCTGGACCTGACCTGTAGATACAGTGGTGTTCGTTCTTTCCTTTCTCTCTCCCTTTTTTCCTTCTTTCTTTCCCTTCTTTTCTTTCTTTGTTTTTCTTCTTAGTAAATATGAACAACACTGACTATAAAAGGGGAAGGTGGAATGCAAATCAAATGTCTGAGGCCCTGATGGAAGTAAATTAAAAAACATTATCCTTCTTTGATTAGGAAATATTATGGACTTCCTACAGAAACTGAGGTGTAGTTCTTGGAAGCCTGAGATGCTCATGTAATCAACTGATGTCCTCTCTGACAGCACATGGTGAAGGATTTTGATGATTTGTGGAGGAAGAAAGTAGGAAAACATCAGTGGATTTAGATGGCTTTCATAAATAATTTGATATAGCAATAATAAATCCTATCAGGAGAATCAGTCCCAGGAGAGTAATAAATACAATGTCTACTCCTCTTAGCACACTGGCGTATATGCAACCTAAGTTCTTATTTAACCTGAAAAATAAGAACTTAGAGCCCCAAATTATTTCTTGGTGTGAGAGTAAATGTCTATAGCATTATAATCAGAAGAATTTTAAGCAGGATGGGTATGTAAGGAAAAAAAAAAAAAAAGCCTACAACAATTCAGCACTTCCTAAGTAATTTGCATGACAAATTACAGAAGACCTTTAAACAGATGTCAAATTTTAGCATAGAGAGGGTGAATAAAGGCTGGGTGTGGTGGATTATACCTATGATCCCAGCACTTTGGGAGACTGTGGCAGGAGGGTTATTTGAGGCCCAGGAGTACAAGTCTAGCCTGGGAAACATAGTGAGACTCCATCTCTTAAAAAGAAAAAGCAAGGTATAGTGGTTCTCACCTGTAGTCACAGTTATTTGGGAGGCTGAGGTGGAAGAATTGCTTGAACCCAGGGGTTTCAGACCAACTTGGGGAACAGAGTGAGACTCCATAGTAAAATAGTGAGCGTTGTGGTTCATGCCAGGCCTGTCGTCCAGATATTCAAGAGGCTGAGGTGGGAGAATCACTTGAGTCCAGGAATTTGAGGTTACAGTGAGCTATGATCACAGCACTGCAGTCCAGCGTGGGTGACAGGGTGAGACCCTGCTTCAGAGAAAGAGAGAGAAAGGGTGAATAATGGTAATGCTCTAGTAGCTATTATTAGAATTTTCTTAACATCAACTTAAATTTGGTCTTCAAATCTGGTCTCCTGTTTCATTCATTGACTTGCTGGCAAATATTTATGAAGCTTCTACCATGTGTCAGGCGATTTTCTAGGTACCTGTTCTTTATCAGTGAAAGGGACAGCCCAGGGCTCTACACTCATGGAGCTGACATTGCGGTGGTAGAGACAGGTAAGAGACACAGATATAATGATATGCAAGGGGTTATTCTACTTGAGGCGATAACGAAAGCCCTCTCTGACACAGTGACATTGGAGCAGAGACCTGAAGGAAATAAGGGCACTCACCATGTGGGTGTCTAGGGAAAAATAATTCTGCACAGAGGGGGCAGCCAGTGCAAAGGTCCTGAAGATGGCCTGAGCTTAGAATGTTCAATGAGAAGCAAAAATGCAGGTGTGAGTGGAATGAAATGAAAAGTGATAGGTAGAGAACAGATGTTTTAGAGTTTTTTTCTGTCCATTTATCAGAGTGTCCCAGGAGAACACCCCCTGTTCTTCCGTTTACATCCCTGCTTCTCCACTGAGTCTACAAATATTGTATCTAGTTATCACACATCAACATCTCTTGTGCTCAAGATGATGTATTTCTACACGGAAAGTCTGAAATAAACATGAGTTGAATGACTGAAGTGAATGAACCAAGTTCATGCCAGATGCACAGAATTAGAAGACAAACAAATCTTTAATAGAAAATTTTTCTCTAATAAGTTATACGAAATCTGTGGGCATAGGTTTCTTATTCACAAAAGATAGGGGTTGGATTAAGTAATTGCTGAAATCTTTTCTTCTGTAAAGTTCTGTGTTTTCAAATGTAGGATTTACTTTTCATTTACAAGTAGAACTTTGCCATAGTTGCATCTAGTTGTGAATTAGCCAGTTTCAGATCAACACTCAAAACTTGAATAGGATTCAGAGGAGAGCCACAAAATGTAACTAAAAATGTAGAAAGTGTCCTAAAGAAGAGGTACCATAAAATGAGATCTACATGTTCATGGAGAGTTTGTGAGAATTTCATATTAATTGGCAAAACTACACAGGATTGGAAAACGCAGTCTCTGCAGTCTGTTCGTTTTGGATTCAGGTCCTGGCTTTATTACTTTCTGGTTGCCATGTGATCTTGGATTAATAACTTACAATTCCTCTTAGATCAACGTCCTCGCCTATAGTATGTGTTTCTTGATGCCCATCTTCTAGAGTTATGGTGAAGGTTTTTTTCGATAATATATGTGAATAACTTAGCGCCAAGCCTGACTCAGGTGCTAAATGGAAGTCAGATGCCTTTTCTCTTTCCCTTCGGGAAGTTTCCACTCACTCATCCTATAAGAAACAAACCTTGAGTCTTATCCAGAAACACTATTTTCTGGAAGTTTGTACTTTGAGTACCAAACAGTCTTGGATATCATAGGTACTAAAGGATATTGATTCAGTGATGGCCTCAGCAATGATACTTCATAAAGGAGCTGCTGAGCAGCTCTATTAAAAGGGTCTAGTTTACAGCATGAAGTAATCATGGTAAAACGGAAAGGTGTTTGACTGCAGAATGCAGAGAGTGCCAGAAAAAACATGAATACACATTTTGAGTAAGCCATTTGCTCAAAAGATGGCATTAATCAAATGAATGCTAGCGTCCCCATGTGACAGGCTGGACAAAGAAAATGGCAGAAGCACGGTTGAGTGAGCGTCATACTACTCATGGCTACCGTAATTTAATTCAAATTCAGAAAGTAATACACAGATAACATTGCTTAAATGCGTATACATTTTTTTGAACCCCCCCCATATATTTCCACAGTCAATCTTTAGGTGAAGGCTAGTGCATGTCAACTAATAACGGAGTCATGGTTCTTACGTTGTATGCATATTTTCCTGATGAAGCTAGGAAAGTTCTTTCTAGGTGTTTTGAAGCTGCTGAGCAAACAATTAATAATAGGAAATATTTGTACTAAGAGTGTGTTTTCTGGAGACTTTTAAGATGGCAAGGTGGAGGCTCTAAAACATTCCACTATCCCATTTTTTTCTTTTAATATAGCTTTTATTATTTTCAAAATTAAGTAATAAAATGCTTATTTTAGTTAGATATTAAATTTTCTCTTCCTTAATTTTTTTGCCCTTAGTATTTAAAGAAATTTTAAGAGATATTTAGAGTCAATGTAAAAAAAGTATTCCAGCTGTTATGAACATGAGAGAAATGCTTGGTGTTCCATGTTAAAGTGTCTCATCCTAAGAGACAATTATTATCTAAACCTGATGGTGAGATTATTGAGTATGACTTGGGTGGGTTGTATTGGTCAATGTATCAATTTCATCATTTTCTTTTTGGTTCAGAAATAAACGTGTGTGCATAATATTTTTTAATCCCAAATGTAAATTGAACCAAATTATATTTAGGCTTTTTGTATGTGTTAGACTGTCAGTGTTAATATCTTCCAAGTATTAGTCAACATCATCCAAATATCAAATAATATTGACTCCTGAGTCACCATGGAGTGTTAATAGCATTCAGTTCCATTCCCTCTACTAACCTAGAGAGTAATATTGCATGGAAATAGCTCGTGCAGTTTTTCATATGGTTTCACATCCAGCAAATGTGGCTGTGATTAAGTACTTGTAAGCAGAGTCATGTAATGAAAAAATTTACATACATATGAAATAAGCACACTGATTCTCAGGCATGAAACAAAGCATGTCATCTGTTCCTTTGTATCAGTATTTTTTTTCTTCAAACAAGCAAGATACAAAATAGTGATTCTGAAGTACAAACTTCTTCATAAATTTATTTTCTATTCAATAATGTTTTATTCGCAAACTGCAAACTTTTTTTTTAAAGGACTTCATAGATCTCTGCAAACTTCATATTAATCTCAAGAGACATACCAACAGGGAAAATATTAAGTTGCTCTTAATTTTATTTTCCCCTGGAGCATTTTAAAACTTTGTTCATACTTGACGGAATGTATTTTCAAAAATAGATTTCCACTTTCAGTAATGCTGGCTCACTAATCATTGTATAATACTTCATAAATAGACCGATAGTATTTTAAGTAAGGAATTTGTTCATCATTCACACTTGTGCATGTGTATTCAAATAACACAAGCTTCTATAAAATAAGATATACAATAAGATGTAAATAGAAGAAATAAAAACATACCGAGAATTGGAGCATACTCTCTGTACTTTTGAATTTTAATGGGGGATTTTAACAGGGAGACTGTCTCTGGCATTGTGTATTGGGATTCGACAGTTTTCATGGTAGGATTCCAGCACCTTCAGGAGATGGAAGCAGTGAGGAGAATGAAGAGTTTGGCCGCAGAGATGGGAGTTGTGAGAACAGAGTGTCAAAACTGAGCTGTGTCATATCAGGAGCTGCTCTAAACTCCTTGTGTGGGTTTTAAGCTTTAAGCATTGTCAGCTTTCACTGTTTGTGTGACAGAAATATTCTACAATGGTCATCCACCTAAGGCAAATTGAATTTTCTTCTCACAACTTGTATAATTTTTCTTCATGTCATTAGTAGAATTTTTCATATGTCGAAAAGAGCTACATGTTAAATAAAACTTACTTACCTAGATGCCAGGAATTTTGCTTTTAAGTGCTATTTTTTGATGGATCGTGATGGTCATAAGATATGTTCAATTCCAAGTTTCCTGGGAATATTTGAAGACTTGAAGAGTGGGCAGTTCTATCCTTTGCTTTTTGAAGAACATCGTTCTCTGGATTTTTTTCAAGGTCTTTGAGGTCCATGGAGATGTTGTGAGGTAGAGACTTGACTGTGAGACTGTGAATAGCTTTGCCCACAGGAGGGATGGGGCAGAAGATGATAGCTCTGAACAGGGCTGAGGTGGAGAGAGTGGAAAGGCGGGCAGTGTTCAGAGCATGAGAGAGAAGATGCTGGAACACCACAGTGAGAACCTGATCATGTTAACCAAATGATATCTGTGGTGGTCGTTGCCAGATCTTTAAAGCTTTTCCTGAGGCAAGAAAACAATGTAGCGGAAATGTATGTAGTGAGAACGTCGATACATCAGACTTTTGAATACTCCTAATTCAGAATACTTCATAGGATATTTTTCATTCAATGGAAAGATTTGCATGGAACCCAGTATGAAAATACTTAGACATATATGACTCATGTCCTGAGCATCAGTATGTATCTTATCTTTCTGTACATATAGAAATAGTCCATAGGACACTTCACAGAATGATGGAAGTATTACTCTTGAAGATAATTTGAATTCAGTGAATTCGCACACCTCGTTTTTGGTGAAAGGAAGTAAGCCACAGAAAGGACAACAACAGTCCATATGGGGTAATGAGTTGAGATGGGGCAAGGGCTGGAATCAAAACTGAGCTCCTTAGTCTCGGAGACCAGTGCTTGTTGAGTTACACAACACTGTCGGCAACAGGCTACATGTGGGGGGCTTGATTTTTCTACACAGAGATCTGACTGTGGATCTTCCTGGATTAAAACCCTTCAAAGCCCACCAGATCCCTCAGGATAGAGCTCATGTTCAGTAAGGTCACACCATCGGGTTCTTCTTACTTCTGTCATCTCATTTTTTCTTTTCTTTTCTTTTCTTTTTTTTTTTTTGCATCTTTTACCTACTGAGCACTTTTTGTCCCTCAAGTGTGTGTGTGTGTGTGTGTGTGTGTGTGTGTGTGTGTGTGTGTGTACTATATAGCCTTTTCTCCCATGCTGGTTCATTTACCTAAAACTTTCTCCTCCACCAATTCACAGAGCTGGCTCTTATTTAACTACACAACTTTCCAGCTTCCATGTCATCATCGTTTTCTTAGACTGGTTGGGTTCTCTCTCTCTCTCTCTGTATTTCCTGTTGTGAGAACACCTGTCGCATCACATTGCCCATGTCTGTTGACTTGTCTGTCCCTCTGCAGATTGTGACTAAAAATAATGCCTCTCTGGTTATCCCTGACACCTCTGTGTTTGGTACCTATTAGGTCACCTATAAATATGATGATTGAGTAGAGACATTGAATTGATGCAGAGTTTTGGGAGGGTTCTCTCTTATTTATTGCTAGTGTTATTCTTTGATATTTCTTCTCCCCCACACTCCCCCTCAAACTCATTACCTGTACTGGAAACTTTTCCACTCAAGAGTTTCTGTTCATCTTCACCAAATTCTGGATGTTGAGGTTTAGTTATGGTTGTGCCCCCTTGTGGCATGTTATAAAGAGTACCAGCCACTGGCCACTTTGCTCCCCCGCCACCCCCGGCTTCAAAGCCCAGTCTCATATTTGCCAATGCCAGTCTTAGGCTTCTTCTCTGTCTTGATGTTCTCATCCCTAAAATGGTGATAATAACAATATCAACCCCACAGGGCTGGCGTGAGAACCCTGTGAGATTATCCATGAAAAGCCCCTGGCCTCGTGTTGGGCATTTGGTACTGTCCATTATTATTCTCAAACTGGAGATACTCGAATCTCTACAAGCCTGGAATACGCTCTTGTTAATGGAAAATGAGTGCTGGTGAGCATAATTAAGCACTCTTACTTACTTCTGTTTGTAACTTTGAGCATTCAGCTGTTTAGTTTGCATGAGTGTTGTATTTGCAGTTAAATGAACTTGGCAAAAATTGTCATTTCCAACCTGCATAAAACTCACCTGTGCCGTAAACTTTCTTTACCAGAAAAGTGGGTGGTAGCTATGACCTCCGGCAGGACCTAATGACCACAAGACACCCAGAGGGAAATGGGGTTTTGAACCCCCAAATTGCAAGCCTTAGCAGAGAACTGACCACATAAGCTCAGCAGAACAAACACACATGCACACGCACATGCACACACACAGCACACACTCCTTCAGCATTTGGAACCTGTGCATGAAGCTGGCACGGGAACCCCGAAGTTAACCTGGTGTCGGCTCACCCCTGTGTGGGGGTCATATAAGTGCAGACTAATTCTCCTGCTTGTAGACTGTGACTGGACAAATAGAGGCAAGTCTGCCCCAGAACGGAATCACATGTAAATAACATTTTTTGTATTTTCTGTCTTCTCAGACAGCTCAGCTCTCTCAAGCCAGCGGAGTAGTTTCCCAACCTCCTTTTGGACCAGCTCTTACCAGCCCACGCCTGCACCCTGTCTGGGGGGAGTTCACCCCGACTTCCAGGTCACCGCACCCCCTGGCACCTTTTCTGCGGCCGACCCCAGTCCCTGGCCGGGCCACAGCCTGCATCAGACTGGCCCAGCCCCTCCCCCTCCTGTGTCCGAGTCCTGGCACTATCCCTTGGCATCTCAGGTGAGCCCGGCCTACAGCCACGTGCATGATGTCTACATGCGGCATCACCACCCCCATGCCCACATGCACCACCGCCACCACCACCACCACCACCACCACCCCCCTCCTGCTGGCGCTGCCCTCGATCCGTCCTACGGGCCCCTGCTGATGCCCTCCGTGCGTGCGGCCAGGATTCCTGCTCCCCAGTGTGACATCACAAAGACAGACCCGACTACAGTCACCACTGCTACCTCAGCGTGGGCCGGAGCCTTTCACGGGACAGTGGACATCATGCCAAGTGTGGGCTTTGACACAGGTGGGCTGCTGGCATTTCCTCCTCTCCCTACGAGATGAAAAAGTCAATTTAATGATAGTGGATTTTTGTTTTTGAAATTGTTTATTATCTGTAAAGTTAAGCTTCGCCAATGTGTTGATAGAACCGTTTTTCAACGATGCCTGTGTTCCTGCAGAAGTGACTTGCTCTTGAAGCTCAGCCAGAGAAGGTCTCAGAGCTGTTCTGCATCTCTTAGCCTGGTTATCTGTTCCTTTGAACTGGAATCGCCGGGACCTTGTGTTTACAAAAAGTTGAGCACATGTTTTAAATCTCCCCTGTCTTGCGCTCCCATGTGTAACAGCCAATAGAATGCAGAAATAGTGGGCGACCCTCAGTTTTCTGTCCTGTTGGTTAGGCCTTGTTTATGGCTTATCAAACAAACTGCTTTCTGAAATATGGCCTATAGTCCAGTCATTTGAAAAAGAATTAGGGCCGGGCTCGGTGGCTCAGCCTGTAATCCCGTGCCTTTGGGAGGCTGAAGTGAGTGGATTGCCTGAGCCCGTGGGTTCGAGACCCGCCTGGGCAATTGGCGAGACCTCATCTCTACAATAAATCAAAAAATTAGCCGGGCGTGGTAGCGCGCGCCTGTAGTTCCAGCTACTCGGAAGGCTGAGGCGGAAGGATCGC